>MU783462.1:58056-109166 GCA_026770625.1 Nicotiana glauca
AATACAAAATGAAATACAAGAGTTTAAATAAAAGAAACAATTAAAATAAAGAACAAAAGAGGTTGTCTTAATAAAATACAAGAATTGGGCCAAAATTGCCCATACCCAAACAAAATGACCCCAACCCAATCCCAAAATCCGGTCCAGCATCAGGTTAGAAAATCATTGAAACGACGTAGTATTGCGGCCAAACTACGTCGTTTTTAAGTTTTAAAATTAAAAGGAAAGCTTGGCCTTTCATTTAACCACAATCCAATGGTTGGTATTAAATCCACTAGCCCCTTAATAATGTCTGAACCCCTTTACATTAAACCTAGTAGGTCATCTCTTCCACCCTCTTATCTCACCATCACCACCGCAATCGGAATTCCTCATACGGCGGCGCTCGATCGTTAAAATTCGTCAAAATCGCACCAAATGTTCTCTTCAATTTCTTCTCCACGAAACTCTATTCTTTACACCTTAAATCCAACCAGAAGATTTGTAATTCCAGATCAGAGAGATCAAACCCTAGCGCCGCCTACTTTTTTTGGTGGCGGTGCTGACCTCTAACCACCATTAAATTACACCATACAACATTCACTTCTCGCCCTGATCCCCAATCTACCAATGCACCCCCTCAAATAAACTAGAGCCTGTTCTGAATTTGAGAGAGAAGGCAGAACCTCAAGGAGTCTGGGTTTGCTTAATCCTTGCCGAGTCCATGAGTTCAATATTGGGTTCGAGTCGCGAGAACAATGTGCTCGTTTATTCTTTAATAAGGACGAGCAATTACAATCTTTCGAGGCTCGAGTCGAGTTTTCCAATCTCTGTTCCGGACTCTGTAGGTAAGGTTTTTGGGTCCTTCTTCATCATTTTTTCTCTTAACAAATGACATGTCTGTCAATTAGTCAATTTAGGACTTTGTTGTAGTTTCTTCATCTTTGTCAGTTCGTTTTAACATGTGTTTAATTAGATTATTTCGTTGTTTGTTTTTCAGTTTCTTGTGATTCAGATTGAGTATTGATTCGTCAATTCGATTGCGCTCGATTTGGATTTAAGTGTATCATGACTAGCTAAGCATTTTTTTAGTTAATTAATCTTGGCTATTGGATTTAGGTTCATAGTAGTTTCATTTGATCAGTTAGGAGTTTGTGTAATCTTGAATGGTTTTGTTGGTTTAATTCTAGAATAATGGGTCGTTTGTTTATAGTTAGTCCTATTCATATAAGATAAAAGAGGGCTGGGGTCATACAGTAATCTCAGAGGAGTTTCAGGGGTAGTATAGGCATGGGAAATGGTAGTTTAATCAGATTTAATAAATATTGAAATGAGGTAAGGGTAGTTTAGGGATTTAAAGTATAGAAAAATCAGAATAGAACCCCCTAGGACTTTCTAGAAGGGTTTTGAACTGAAATTCACAAAATAGGTGTAGTTACTTGCATAACAAGTCAGAAAATGAGGGGTAGAAATGGAAATAAAATAGGGACTAATGAGTAAAATAAAAATCTGAAGTTGCACCCTAAGTTTGCCTATAAATAGGCATTCATTTGCATTGTATAACAAGTTTGGAGACCCAAAAACTCCCCCCAAAATCCTCTCTGCAGATCTAGCTTCAAATTTGAATTTCAAATCACTAGAAATTCAAAACTCACCTTAAGTTCTAAATTCTGCCCAAAAAATTCAAAAACAAACAGAAAACCTCCAAAAAACACATAAAACTGTAGAGAACCATAAAAAATTGTTCTATTGTAAGTCTAAAAGTTCATCAACTGATTTGGCACCATTAAAGCCTAAGGATCTTCTTGTTGAAGCTTCAGGGATTAATTTTGAAGTTGATCGAGTTAAATTTGAGGCTGTTTTGGTTTGTCCGGCTTGTTGCTAGTCGTTTGCCTTTCTTCCTGGGTTGTGGCAACATATTTTGCTTGGTTTTCAATCCATCTTATTGCTGTGTGGTTGCTGGAATTATATTGGCTGAAGTTTTGCAATTGCTTTATACTGTTGTAGCTGACCTCCATTTTCTCATCTTAAATTTTGATTTCCAGGTATTTTTCCAGTTTCATTTGATGTTGCAGGGCTGAATCTATGTGTATTGATCAAGTCGAAGAAATAAAATCTAGATCATGTTAACTTGATATCAATTTGTGCGACGGTGTGTTAATTTGAATTGTAGCTACACAGTAGTAGTAAGGAATTGAATGATTGAAGCACTTGTATAATTTGTTATAATTGGATTGTAATAGGACTTTTGTGTTGGATATTAGTATTCTAGTTTATTAGTGTATGAATGGATATAGGCCTGTTAATTTCATTTGAGTCATATAGGGACTCCAGTTAGTAGTGAAATGAACTTCTAGTAATCAGTTCCGTACTCAATCAATAGTTGGAATTGCTCGAATTGATGTGAAGGTTTTTTTTAAAATAGGCAATCCAATTGTTAACTTAGGCATCTGAAGATTAGTCATATATATTTGGTATAAGTCTAGTTTAAGGTAGTTTATTCAATTTTGAATTCAAAAGCACTGAGGTTAGTTTGTTGCATTTGCCTGTACGCCTTTAAGTGGTTCTAACATTCAGAATGGACCTTGTATCGAGTCTGACATGCCGCTTTCTTCCGGGCTTATAATGGTCTCGAATCAGTTGGCCTTTTATTCTGAAATAACGCCTGGGCTATCGTATTTCTGGGCTCGTTGTTTTAAATCAAGTTATGGAACTTTGGATCTTTCACGCGCATTAATTAATTAGAATTTTTTAGAGACAAAACAAAAATAAAAAATATAGTTGCTTTTAGGTTTGCCTTTTTAAAATAAAATGAGACGAGCCTCGCCCAATAAAATACAAGTTACGGGGCCCTCAGTAAAGGTTTAAAAATACTTAGAAGCTCGGGACGGGCCGTTTAGTGAATTTCGCGGCTTTTCCAAAAGATAACAACACGTTAGTCGCTTTAGGCGCGCTTTTAATAATCTTACCTTCCTAAATACGGGTGCACATTTATGTGACCCAAATCTAAATCTCAACGAAGTTGAAATGTGTCAAAAGCCATGGGTGCACTGGTGCGACGTGGTTCGAGATACATTTTTACGACGTTGCAATTCTTATTAAAAAATAAATATATAATAAAGAGGGTTAATAATAAAAGGCACATAGGTTAGAACATGTTGTGAAATCAGATAAAAATCAAATACAACAGTTGAGCGACCGTGATAGAACCACGGAATCCGAGAATGCCTAACACCTTCTCCCGGGTTAACAGAATTCCTTACCCGAATTTTTGGTTTGCGACTGTTAAACAGAGTCAAACCCTTTCCTCGATTCGGGATTCAAACCGGTGACTTGGGACACCATAAATCTCCCAAGTGGCGACTCTGAATATTAAATAAATGAATCCCGTTTCGGTTGTCCTTAAATTGGAAAAACTCCTTTTTATTATATCCTTCACGGGGTGTAGTAAAGCTTCGCGAAAAAGGAGGTGTGAAAAGCCCCACTTCCTCTTGGGGTCATGTGTGGTTCATGCCACCTTCTTTTGAGTTTATTGTGTATTGTAAGGTATAGCCGGGGCCTTGTCTCCGGCAAGTTTTGGTTAAGTTCCTAGTATTCATAGAGGCTCCGTAGACACAATGTGGGTGGTGTATAGAAGTATTTTGGGTAGTAACTGTACGGTGCAGAATCATGGACTACGTTAGTAAATATTGTATGTATTTTGCACGTACTTGGTATCAAATGTTGAAAATGATAAAAAGTAGAAATGAACTCAAGTTGTAAGTTTATGCTTAAGTCTTAAATTGCCATTTCAAAAGAATAATGTATATTGGAATCACGGGGTAACGCGTGGGATAGGAAAGGCAATTCCAGGTCCGCTTGACTGGGATCCTCTGGTTGAGCGTCGGCCGTGTCCCTCGGTTTTGGGGCGTGACAGTTTCTATGCATTGGAAGTAAATTGGAGACTCGCCCCATGTTCAAGATTTCAGCACAGTTCAGTTGGAGGGTGATTTGACTTATGATGTAGAGCCAACAGCTATTTTGGAGCATTAGGTTTGAAAGTTGAGGTCAAAGGATATAGCTTCAGTGAAAGTTCAGAGGAGAGGTTGGCCCGTGGAGGAGGCTATCTGGGAGACCGAGTGAAAGATGTGGAGCAGATATCCCCACCTGTCTGAGGCTTCAAGTATGTTTCTTGACTCATTCGAGGACCAATATTTGTTTAAGTTTGGGAGAATCTGACAATCCGACCGGTCATCTCATGAGTTACCGCTCTATTTCCCCTATTTCTGCTTCTTTATGCTTCGTTATTTGTGTTTAGTGGTATCGGGTTGGTCGGATTGAGTCCGAAAGGAGTTTGGTGAAGTTTGAGACACTTAGTCTCTTTTAAGAAGGCATAAGTTGAAAACGTTAACCGGATGTAAACTTGTGTGTTAGAGGGATCGGATGAGAGTTTCGATGGTTCGGTTAGCTTCCGGAGGTAATTTGTGTCTTAGGAGTGGGATCGGAATGGGTTTTGGAGGTCCTGAGTAGAATTAGGCTTGAATTGGCAAAGTTGATATTTTGGCAATTTTCGGTTAGTAGGTGAGATTTTGATCTGGGGGTCGGAATAGAATTCCGAGAGTTACAGTAGTTTTGTTGTGTCATTTGGGATGTGTGTGCAAAAGATTCAGGTCATTCGGACGTGATTTGGTTGGGTTTTTTATCGAAAGCATATTTCGGAAGATTTTAGAAACTTAGGCTTGAATCCGATGTGTTTTGAGTAAGTTGATGTTGTTTGAGGTGTTTTGATGATTGGAACAAGTTTGAATAAGGTTTTAGGATTGGTTGGTGCCTTTGGTTGAGGTCCCAGGGGCCTCGGGATGATTTCGGGTGCTTAACGGAGAAGTTTGAGGTTGTTTGCTGCTTCTGGTATTTTCGCACCTACGGTTTGGGGACCGCAGGTGCGGCGTCGCACATGCGGAAGAATTACCGCAGAAGCGGTTTGGAAGGGGATAGCGGGAAATCGCAGATGTGGTATAGGAGCCGCACCTGAGGAGTCGCAGATGCGACAAAAGGACCGCAGATGCGGTTTGGTCTTGTTTAATAAATTTTGACGGAAACGGAGCTTTGACCTCAAATACGGTACCGCAGAAGCGGGTTTTTGACCGCAGATGCAAAAATGTCTGGGCAGAAGGAATATATTTCATACTTCGCGATTTTTGAAGGGTTTGACCATTTTTGAACTCGAAATTGAGAGCTTTGGGCGATTTTGAGCAGAGAAATCAAAGAGGCTTCGTTGCTGTAAGGATTTTGGACTTAAAACACATTTTTATGGTAGAATTTCAGGAATTAAAGCTGTAAATAAGAGGATTAAAGGGCTAAAAATGGAGGTTTAGGGCTTGAGTTTAAGAGGCCTTCAATAGGGGATTTGAGGGGTTATTTGGATTCTGATTTTGATGTTTTTGATATGTATGAACTCGTGGGGAGATAAGGAACCTATTGATGTAAAAATTTCTGAGTTTCGAGAAGTGGGCTTGAGGCTCGGGTTTTGCAAATATGGGATTTTTGGTAGTTTTTGAATGTTTTCGATTGGCCTTTGTTCCCTTAGCATGTTGTGATGTATTCGTTCTGATTTTGGATAGATTCGACGCGCGTAGAGGCTGATTCGAGAGGCAAGGGCATTGCGAGCTAGGGATTTAGCCAATTCGAGGTGAGTAATGATTGTAAATGATGTTCTGAGGAATTGAAACCGTGGATTTTCACATCGTAGTGCTATGTTGAGGTGACTTGCACGCCGGATAGCGAGCGTGGGGTAGATCACCATTGGGGATTGTGACTTAGTCCATCGCATTTGATGATTTTACCGCGTATTTGACTGTGACTTATTTGTTTTCATCATGAATTAGGCTGAATGCCATATTTGGGCCTAGTGCCATTTATTTGGACCCTTAGGGGCTATTTACTGATATTTTCCTCACTGTTTTAATTTAATACTTGACCTCAGTCCTCATAATTTTAACTATTTTACAATTCAAACACTTTTTCTCAGTTTTGAAAACTTAAATGATATTTCAAATGACGTTTGGGCTGAAAATACTATTTTTAATATTGCCCGGGGGGCTTGTGATTATTTTTGGACTGAGTAAGACCGAGGGCCTATGTTGTGAGGAACACTGATACTGATATAAGGCCGAGGGTCTGAGATACACATATACGCCACGAGGTGGCTTGATTGATATGAGACCGAGGGCCTAGATTTGATGCCACGAGATGGCTTGATATTGCGCTTGGGCCGTAAGGGGCCCTTCCCGGAGTCTGCACACCCCCAGTGAGCGCAGGTACTCATTGTGATGTGAGATTGAGCCCGAGGGGCGGAGATTGTGATACTGTGCCTGAGGGGCAAACTTCTATGTGTTTATCTTATCTTATTTGTCTGTCAATTACCTATTTATCTATTGCAGAATTATTTTATGCTATTCTTCATTGGTTTCCTTCTTACAAATTACTTATTTAACTTCTTCATTATATAATACCTTGTGTATACGCATTTTCTTACTTTTAGTCATTATTTATTTTTATTACTCATTGGGTTGAGTGCTCACATTACTCCCTGCACCATGTGTGCAGATTCAGGCGTTGTTGGTCCCGCTCCGGAGTGCTGATTGCTTCAGTTCAGGCGGTGTTTCGGAGACTACAAGGTAGTTGTTGGCGTTCGCAGTCCTGAGTCTCTATTATCCTATCATTTCTATTCCTTTCGAACAATTGTACTAGTTCTGGATTTAGTAGATTGGTGGTATTACTCGTAGACGCTCATGACTTGTGACACCCCGGTTAGGGTTGTGTCGGGCTGGTTTCCTTATTTGTTTAACCATATTTCCGCTATTTCGTGTTATTTAACCATGTTTAGACTATCATTATGCTATTTAACTGTTTAAAATGAGATTTGGTTCAATTGACTGGCCTTGTCTTCACGGCAGGCGCCATCACGATCGGGTTCAGGGTTAGGGTCGTGACAAATCACGGCCATTACCCCGTGATCGTAGAACAAATTTTTCCAATAGCCTTCTATAACTCTTCCATACATCCTCTAGTATAATGGTCATAAATTTTTGTAAATAACTCCAAATTACAATTGGTTTCACTTTCTGAAAACTAGATATCAAGGGCTACAACTTTCACTTTTAGATCATCTTCAAATTCCGTATAGATTGTGAGATATAACCTTCCAAAGTCGGGTCAGTGCATCCGAGATTTTACTCTATGCGATCGTGGGAGGACTTACGCGATCGCATAGCACAACTCCATTTTTCCAAATTTTCTCTATACTAATGCGGTCATATCTATGCAAACGCACTGTACACCCCTGAAGCAAAAAAACCAGCAACTATAAATGGCCTAGAAATGGTCTGAAACTAACTCGAAACTCACCCGAGTCCTTCAGGACCTCAACCAAATATGCCAACACGTCCTGTAACATCATTTAAACTTTTTCCAACCTTCGGAACACTCAAAACAACATCAAAACATCGAATCACTCTCGGATTCAAGCCTAAGAATTTGAAAACTTCTGACTTCCGGATTCGATCAAAAAGTTAATTAAACCTCGTCCGAATGACCTGAAATTTTGCACACACGTCAAAAATGACACAATGGACCTCCTTCAATTTTCAGAATTCCATTTCAACCCCGATATCAAAATTTCCACTGCCGGCCGAAAAATGCCAAATTTTCAATTTTGCCAATTCAAGCCTAAATCTACCACGGACCTCCAAATACATTCCGGATGCATTCCCAAGTCCAAAATCACCTAACGGAACTAACCAAATCATAAAAATCCAAATCCGAGATCGAATACTAAAAAGTCAAAACTTGGTCAAATCTTTCAAATTTAACGCTTCAAACTGAGAATTGTTTTTCCAAATCTATTTCGATTATCCTGCAAACCAAAACCGACGATTTACATAATTCATAATACATCATACGGGGCTAGTCATGCTCGAGAACTGGCAAGCGAAATGCAAAAGCTCAAAACGACCGGTCGGGTCGTTACAAGGTCCCACATCCTTGGCCAAGCCTTCTATTATTGTGGGTTGCTTGTTTCGGACTCAAATTTTCAATTATTCAACTTTCCGAAAAATATAAATCGAGGTATTCTAATTTTCTTTATGTCAAAAATCGTATAAATAATTAATATTAGTTGTTTTGAATATGTTCCATGTTGTTTTGTGTTTTTTTACGATTAAACTGGTATGTTATTTTTATCTGGACTAAGATATTAGTGTTCTAAGAAAATATGCAAAAAACGAGAAATCACTGTTATTAGTTAATAAATTACTTTTACTATTGATATGTATTTTCGTTAATGTATTTTTATAAAAATACATTTGTTGGTTGTTTTTATCTTGTTTAGATTATTTATTAGCTTAAAGATTATTAATATAGTGCCCTTTTGGCGTAGTAAAATGTAGAGCCTTTTAGCGTAGTATCTCTGTAGTTTAAGTATCTCTTATACTGATAGATCAAACACAAACTCTGTCCAATTTATAAAACTTAATTATTTAATTTACAAACAAACATATAAAATTATAAAACTAACATGTAAAATAATAAAACTAACACATACAAGAATTAAGGATAGTTTGACGCTACTGGGCCTCAAATATCGAGTCTGAACCCCATATGTGAATACTCTATCCAATTAAATAGTTTATAATTATAAAAATTAATTATTTAATTTACAAAAGAAACATATAAAATTATAAAACTAACATGTAAAATAATAAAACTTACACATACAAGAATTCAAGATAGCTTGGTGCTACCGGGCCTCAAATATCAAGCCTGGAACCCATATGTGAATATTGTCCAATTAAATATTGTATAATTATAAAAACTAATTAGTTAATTTACAAAACAAATATATAAAATTATGACACTAACATGTAAAACAATAAAACTAACACATACAAGAATTCAAGATAGTTTGGTGCTACTGGACTCAAATATCAAGCCTGGAACCCATATGTGAATACTTAATAATTAAATATTGTATAATTATAAAAGATAATTTAATTTTCAAACAAACATGTAATTAATGTTGTTCAATTTACAGTAGACGACATGGACGTACCACCTGTGCATCCCGGACCTTTCTGCAATGAGCTAATATCGTTACAAGGCGATCATAGATCCGCCCACATATGGGAGGGAGAGTTACTGGCCCAGACTCTCCGCACCAGGGGAGTGGATGACATGTGGGATATTTTGAAGGGCATAGTTCTCCATCCCCATGTAGTGAGACGCCTACGAGATACGAGCTTCTATAGGATTTTCGAGATCGGGCGGCTGCAGCTTGATTGTTCTTTGGTCACAGCCCTGATAGAGTAGTGGCAACCAGAGATGCACACATTCCACCTGCCCATTGGCAAGTCCACCATCACACTACAGGACGTGGAGGTTTTATATGGGCTGCCCTTTGATGGACACCTCGTCGCTCTGCCGCAGGGCATGAGAGAGATGACACGTGGTCAGTGCTTGTACATGTTGTAGCAGCTCACTATTTTCTGACAACAGGATGAGACATCACAAGTAGGGGCCAGTCGCCTGAGTTTGACAGCTATTCGACAGCATTTGGAGATATTGCACCCCGACATCACTGGCGAGATAGATGATCTGCATATTCACCAGTATACAAGGTTGCTTCTACTCCTTATGTTTGGAGGGGTCTTGTTCCCAAACACTTCGGGGAACCTAGTCAGCTTGAGATTTCTTCATTATCTTGAGCGGCTAGATGGTTTAGCCCAATACATCTGGGGTGTTGATATTCTCGCCTACTTGTATAGGCAGATATGTTGAGTGAGCATGGGCACTCAACATGACGTATGAGGATTATTTATGCTGGTACAGGTGACAACATATTAGAATGCTTTATTCATTATAACATATCTAGTAAAAATATATCTTAAATTTTACGTCAACTTTGTATGTTAAGTTTGGGCCTGGGAGTGGTTCCTGCAGTTGGAGCCACCTCCACCAACATTACCTCCGGATGTATCACCTCCGTTCCTCCCTCTAGCTAGGAGGTGGGTTCTCTGATGGGAATACGTACATATCTATGAGGCTTGGCATAATCTCCCCCTTTGTAGGAATTTGTTGGATATGTTGGAGGGTGTACAGGTAAATGTATACCTAAGTTTACTTGGCATAGCTTCACATGTGTTGCGTATACTCATATTTTTTGTTGTTACTTAATAGTTCATCTGGACGTTGTACATCGACGAGTTGATAGGTGGCCTACTTGATTATTGCTCGGTCGGCCGACTTATTTGGAGCTCTTTTGTCCCGCTGATGTGTCTCGATGTTGTGGAGCATCATGCCATGAAATGGGTACTTTGCCAATTTGGCCGTCCGCAGATTGTATCGAAATCGCCACATGGTATCCCATAGATTACCAACGGGATAATCGTTCATGGGTGGACGACACATATGTGGCATGGCTAGAGGCGCAGGTTGATACTTGGGACCAGCGAGATGACCTGATTCCCCCCCCCCCCACTCTTCACAGATCTAGACGCATACGTTTTATGATTATATGCCCTGGTACCGCGGCATTACCTGACTTTTTGTCGGGAATCCCATTCATCGAGTTAGCGGTCGGTAGGTTCCATATGCTGGCAACACAAGGAACTGGTATGCTATTTGGTATTCTTACTAATATAATTGTAACATAGCATTCTATAATTTATATTTTACATGTTGTGCAGGCTATTGGCCTACATCTATTCTACCAGTTGGGACTACAGATGTAGCATGCCGGCAAGGGAGCGGCCATTTTGCACGATTATGTCTAGCAGGATACAGAGCTGGCTGCCCGTCAAGGAGCCTACTTTGTGCGATGCTGACCTGGATGCGACAGATACTCATATTCAAGAGCCCGACGAGACCATGGTAAGACAATTTAAATTTTTTTTGACTTAACGTACATTACTAATATATATTTTAATATTTTGAGTGGCCTTATTCTTTTGTAGGTTGCTTCTTGACTGATGAACCCTTCTACCTATCCTGCCAACACTACTGATGATCATGATGCAGTGCATCCTAAAATAAAGAGGTGACGTGATGAGGATGATCCTGATAGCGTAGCCAAGCAGGATGGGATGCGCCTCAGACCAGCAGTTGCATTGAAGCACACAGGCTGTGGGACTCTACATAGGCTCCTAGATGTGGACCTGGAGATCAAGAGGAGTAGGAAAAAGAAGGCGGGGTGCAGGCAACCTAGGATCAAGTGGGGTAACATGACCAAGGACAAGGATCAAGAGTTATTGGAGAAGTTGTTGGCTATGAGGGGCTGGATAAGTAGGGGGATGCATCTAGTATATGGTTCATGACTGCGAATTGAATTAGAGTAGCTGCTAAAGAGGTATTAGGGGTCACGAAGGGCTCTCCTGAGGGTCATAAAGGGGACTGGTGGTGGAATGGAGAGGTTCAAGGTAAAGTGGAAGCTAAGAAAGTTACTTATTTGAAGCTAGTGGAGAGTACAAACAAGGAGGAAAAAAGGACTTATCTAGAGTGTTATAGAAAGGCAAAGAAATAGGCAAAGTTAGAAGTTACAACGGCTAAGAGTGCGGTGTTTTCTCGTTTGTATGAGGAGCTCGAGGGCAAAAGCAAGGACAAGAAGTTTTACCGGTTGGACAAGGTGAGGGAGAGCAAAGCGTGCGACTTAGACCAAGTCAAGTGCATCAAGGATGAGGATGGAAAATTGTTGATGGTCGAGGCTCTTGTTAGGAGAATATGACAGACATCCTTCCATAAATTGTTGAACGAGGAGGGGGATAGACGCATTGTGCTGGGTGATTTAGAGCACTCTAAGAGTCAGTGGGATTTTGGCTACCGTAGATGGATTATGGTAGAGGAGGTGGAAGAGGCAATGTGTAAGATATGCAGGGGCAGAGCGATAGGGCTAGATGAAATCTTGGTGGAATTCTGGAAGAGCGTGGGGTGGGCAGGTTTGGAGTTTCTCATTGGGCTGTTCAATGTTAGTTTTAAGACAAAGAAGATACTCGAAGAATGGAGGTGGAGTACGGTGGTTACGCTTTACAAGAACAAGGGTGATATCCAAAATTGCAACAATTATAGGGGTATCAAGTTGTTGAGTCACACAATGATGGTTTGAGAGAGGGTGGTGGAGGCCAAGGTGAGGAGGTGCATGTCTATTTCCGAGAATCAGTTTGGATACATTCCGGGGCGTTCCACTATGAAAGCGGTTCATCTGGTAAGGAGATTAGTGGAGCAATATATGGAGAGGACGAAGGATTTGCATATGGTGTTTATTGACCTTAAAAAGCATACGATAAAGTCCCAAGGGCGGTCCTGTGGAGGTGTTTTGAATTTAGCGGTGTTCCGGTAGCGTACATTAGGGTGATTAAGGATATGTATAATGATGCTAAGACTCGGGTAAGGACTGTGGATAGTGACTCATAGCATTTCCCTGTGGTGATGGGGTTAAACCAAGTATTGGCTCTTAGCCTATTTTTATTTGCCTTGGCGATGGATATACTGTCGCAATATATCCAAGGGGAGGTGCCTTAGTGCATGATATTTGCTGATGATATAGTGTTGATTGACGAGACGCATTGCGGAGTTAACGCGAGGTTGGAGGTTTGGAGACAAACCTTGGATTCTAAAGGTTTCAAATTGAGTAGTTACAAGACAGAATACTTGGAGTTCAAATTCAGTGATGGGACCAATGATGCATACATAGAGGTTAAGCTTGATGCTCAAGTTATCCCTAAGAGAGCGATTTTTAAGTATCTTAGATCTATTATCCAAGGGTAACGGGGAGATTGACAAAAATGTCGCACATCATATCGAAGCAGGATGGATGAAGTGGAGGCTCATTTATGGTGTTTTGTGTGATAGGAATATGCCGCCAAGACTTAAGGGTGGTTTGACCGGCTATGCTGTATGGGGTTGAGTGTTGGCCAGTCAAGAACTCCCACATGTAAAAGATAAAAGTAGCAGAGATGAGGATGTTGATATGGATCTGTGGGTGTACCAGGAGAGATATGATTAAGAATGAAGCTATCAAGGACATAGTGGGAGTAGCCTCCGTGAAGGACAAGATTCGGGAGTCGAGGATGAGATGGTTCAGACATGTTAAGAGAAGAAGCATTGATGCTCCTGTCATAAGGTGTGAGAGGTTGGCAATGGAGAGTTTGAGAAGAGGTCGAGGTAGGCCTAAGAATTACTGGGGAGAGGTGATTAGACAGGACACGGTGCTGCTTCAGCTCACTAAGGACATGACCCTAGATAGGAGGGAGTGGAGGTCGAGGATTAAGGTAGAAGTTTAGTAGGTAGTTTATAATTGTTAACCGATAGTCATAGCAGCATGCATGTCCCTTCATATTCTTAGATTTTATTACGTTATGTGGTTTTGTTCGCCTCAGATATTGTATTCCATATTGCTATTATTTGGTATTATTTATCCTTTATCTCTCCCTTTTTTCTTTTCTCTTCCTTCTTCTTTCCTTCCTTGCTTTCCTCTTCTTCTTCTTTCCCTTCCTGAGCCGAGGGTCTATTAGAAATAGTCTTTCTACCTGCATTAGGTAGGGGTAAGGTCTACATACAAACTACCCTCCCCAAACCCCACATGTTGTGATCAAACTGGGTTTGTTATTGTTGTAATTATTGTATTTTATGTAAATAATCACAACAATTTTTTATGTTTACATTATATGTGCGTTATGTTTTTATTTTCCCGGTTCTTCTTTATTTTAATACTACAACATAAACACAAACATAGAAACTTAATATAATTTAAATTCAGTACAACTAATGAAAACACATGACACGGAAAACATAAAGACAAAGTACTACACTCAACACATACATTTCATTGCTTAGTCATGACCACCTAGTATTCTCTGCTCCAACCACTTAAATTTCTCTTCCAACTTATTTTTTTCTTCTTCCGCCTCTTTTAGTTTCTCCTTCAACTCCGCAATTTGTCATTTCATTTCAATCTCATCACATTCGTATCTTTTTTTCATATCATGATAATGCTGCAAAGATCGTTTGTAGCATTCCTACTTACAGGGTTCATCAAGCCATACCTCAAAATTGCAATAGTTTCCCCCGATTTTGATTGATAGCGGTGCGAACTTCAAAAATGTTTCGCTCATTGCAATACTGTAAAAATAAATGCCAATGTGCTCGCCTCCTGTATATCTCAAATCTTTTCATTGGTATTGGCATAAATTCAACACCCCTCTCCATCAATTCCGATGTACCTCTATGCCTTTCAAAAAACCTCTCTGCCATCTGTTTGAATGACATCTGCACCATGGCAATGACAGGCAATGCACGTGGAGACTTTAATAACCCATTGAAAGACTCTGACACATTTGTTGTTAGGGTTCCCCATCGTTTGCCATCATCCGCATGCAATGTCCACTTGTGAAGCTTATGCCGCATTATCCAATGATAGGCTCTTTTGTCTTCCTGCCGGATCAATTTCATGCGCCTCCTGAATTTGCACTCCTGGTGATCAGTTGCAGCCATCCACATTAAATCATGCAAGTCCATGCTGGGATATTTCTTTTGGAAATTGTCCTTCAGGTTCCCCACACAGTAACAGTGGTATGCATACGGTTCCTACCATTCAGAAAAATGCTCTACAGAACTTAATATACCCCCATACAGATCAGATATTAGACAAATACCTGAATGTTGTTTGACAACGTGCTCCTTCAAGTGGTTCAATATTAGTGTCCACGTCTATTGTCTTTCATTGGCACAAAATGGAAAAAGCTAGGGGAAATATTTATCCATTGGCATCTACTGCAATGTCGATCAACAGCTTAATATCATACTTTCCATATACATGAGTATCGTCTATGGATATTACCGGACGGCAATGCACAAAACCATCAATTGCTGGTTTAAATGCCCAAAACACGTATCTAAATATATATTTTGATATTCTTGCACTCCGCTCAAGCTTCCATTCAACAACATTCCCGAGGATAAAGTGTTGCAATGCGGCCATGTACTTGGGTAGAGATGCAAATGACTTATCCCTGTCACCATAAACAATTTTAAATGCACGTTTGCGCACGAGATATGCCTTTCTTTTGGTAATAGTACACCCATATTACTGGTGGATGGATGTAATACAATCTTTGATCTCGTACCTTATGGACTCTTCAATGTGTGGAATCAGTTGAAGAGAAATCAAGTCAACATCCAAGTTGAAGTGATTCCTATTAAATGTGTCCATTTAACAATTATGGGTGCCAATATATTTACCCACTTTCCACATACCTATTTTCTTCTTGCTCGCATGCAGTATCCAATGACAATCTGTAAACCATCTACAGAAAACAACCTTGTATAAATCCGTACTTGGCTCCCATACCGTCATCTCACGACACTCTTTTACACTATACATTTTCACCGTCCTGCTTAGGCACGCTTTATCAGGAAAAGGCATGCCCTTTGCCAGCACCGTTGGTTTAGACTCATCCCACATTGTTGTCCGAATTTTATCAAAATTCCTTGTGAGGGCATCCAATCCCGAAATACTTAGCAAATGATCAAGGTATGGAATATGCCTTAAATGAAATGGCACGTGAGACCCGTACACTCTTGGTTTAACGGGAAGTAGAGCATGTTCCCTCATCAAATCAGGTTCGGCATTCTCTTCCTCCTCATCATCATCCTCGCCAGGTAAGGGTGTGTCATCTCCAGACTTATCATATTGTTGTCGTAATCACTATTATCTTCCTGACTCTGCGCATCTTTCAAATCTCGAGTAAATACATCGTCTACGGGAAACTGAGTGAGGACATGACCATCAAGGTTCTCGTTTTCACTAAACAAACAACAAAATAACAAGCTACTCAAATACTTTACATATAGCTATATCACTTCACTTATAAGTCGTAGTGTGTTGACATTCCATGATGGACATTATCCTGTTGGTGATGACTCCCGGATAGGCCACCATGATCCAACACACCAAAACTACGCATATTCCAACTAGGCGTGGGTTCATAACTTGTAAAATTCATATATGGATGGTACCCCCTGTGGAATATATGAGTTTTAATACAAAATCAATGCAACAAAAATAAACATCATAATACAAAAGAAAATTGAAGTTTATCACTCGTCTTGTGGATTAACTATAGTAGGAGAGAAATTATTTCCTCTCTCCTCATTCGCCCATGGAGATAAGTTTAGATCCGGCCAAACTCTTTCACCTGAAATCTGTTTGGCTAAAATTGCTTCAGAATAACCACCCGATGATTGAGGGTTATCCCTGCTTCGCGCAACCTTATTATTGCGAACGCTTTCAACCTTCACGTATATTTACAACATTTTTATCAAAATTAATTCCCGATATTCATCCGGAGTCCCAAAAAAAATCTCTCAGAGTTTCATCATCCTCGATGTTAATCTCAGCATAACATGCAACCCCTTGTGGAGTGACAGAATACGGATATCTTTCGGTTACTGTAAGGTTCACCCAATGTTTGCTCACACTCATTTTATTACACAACAAGGATAACAGTCTATTATACTCCATTGTAAGTGTCAACTTAACATGACTCTGTGTAGATAAACTATAGCTCACTGAGTTATTCGCCACCACAACCTGACCCCCCAATATAATGAAACCCTTACTTTTAGCTCTTCAGATATAATGACAAAATGCTTAAGAATTTAACAAGAAGAAAAATTTAACAAGAGTTAGAATATTTCTGAATGTATTTTTACAAAATCCTTAACGCCTTTAAATAAGGAAATTCCCAATCCGGGGGGGGGGGGGGGCGAAGTTTTTTAGGTGATAACGCCTTTTAAAATGTGTTTTACATATTTAAATTATTGTTATGTCAATTAACCGCAAAGAATTTATTGATGGGTACACAAAATATGTATAACGCCTTTTATTAAGGCACTATACCCTCATGTCTTTCATATTCAGGTACAGTGCCTTAATATAAAGCGCTAACGGCCGTTAAGGTATAACACCCTTTAAAAGGGTGTTATACATATTTTGGTCACTACGTTTTTTTCTCTACACATTTCCGTCATTTGAGTCGAAAAGAACCACATTTTGATTTCGGATTCAAACACAAATGTCTCACCACGTCACAACTCACAGATCCATGTTCTCATCAAATTCTGATTAGTGAGTCATCATTCATAACTCATCGGATACTTTAATGCCTATCAATCAATCTAGGGATCAAACCAACTTGGGTAACCCAACCGATCACAATCCAATAACTTTAAAGATAAACTTATTGGAAATGGGGAGCAAATTGATATCTCCATAGACCCTCTATCTTCTGTCACTTTTTTAGTGGAAATTCATGAAGATAAAACTGCCTCATCTTCCAAAGAAGACTATGACAATCTAGCCCTCTATGTTACCATCACAATGGAGGAAAAACAAAGAATATATCACCCCTGGAAATTCTCTTTAATAATCAAGCTTCACAAAAAGGGATCCTACACCAAATATTGAAACAGAACATTCAAGAACTATGAAAAATTAAAGAAAATTCTCCCTACATAGTTAAACTTCAAAATGAAGGTAGTATGAATCATATCCTCCAAGATGGGCCATGGTTTATCTTTGGCTTCTTTTTATCCCTCCATCACTAGCAACCAAACTTTGTAGCCAAGAATGCCAAGCAAAGCCACACGGCTGTTTAGGTTAGGCTACCCCAATTACCCACAGAGTTCTATGATAGCCAAATTTTACAAAAGTAGGGAAAGCTATCGGAAAACTCCTAAAGGTAGACAGCTTCGCATCCTCATCGCTAAGAGGAAGGTATGCTATGCTATGTACAGAAGTACCTATGAATGAACCAGCTAAAAAAGTCATTTTTATCAGAAGTCATAAATGACAAATCCAATACGAAGCAGACAACTATCTTTGCAAATATTGTGGTCACTTGGGTCATAGAACCATAGATTGCCAGGAGAGGGTAGTTGCTAAGAAGGATATAAATCCCTCACTAATGAAAAAAAGCCAAAT
The DNA here is from genome assembly GCA_026770625.1 of Nicotiana glauca. Taxonomy (NCBI): domain Eukaryota; kingdom Viridiplantae; phylum Streptophyta; class Magnoliopsida; order Solanales; family Solanaceae; genus Nicotiana; species Nicotiana glauca. The sequence continues at coordinate 76,046 of MU783462.1, forward strand.
ACTCAATACCAATAGCACCGAATGAAGGATGGCAAACGGTCAGCTTCCCACGAAGGAGAAGAATTCAACAGCAAAAATCAAACGAGGTATTAGTTACAGAAGTCCAAACGTCAAGTAATAACATTGGGTTTTCAAATTCCACCCCAGGTAAGTCTTCTACCAATCAAAAATTTAAATTTGTTCCAAAAGTGAATAATTACGTGTCTGCAAAAAATGAATAACATAAAACCCAATTCTCTTCTCCTCAAATTTCCTGCAAGGAAAATGTATTTCATATCCCTAAAATTTCTCAAAATTCCAAGTATCAATAAATGGTTTTAGAAAATACCACTCTGCAAAAAAACCAAAACCACTCCAAATTAGGTTCAATGAACCGGGTTCAGGTAACAAATCATGATAAAAATCTTTCAATTCCACTAAAAGACAAAATTGTTAATAAGCAAGAATCCACCCTAATTAACCCTAATAACCAATCGAAGGTCTCCTTTTCAAGATTTAATCATCATAACCTAGTCTCCACACCTTCTAGAAATGAATTAAACCTACATCCTACTACTATGCTTTTGCATGCGAATGTCCACCCGCCCAACCACACATACCCTCTAGTCCAAATGGCAAAAACCCAAATACACATGCCTAGTAAATCCTATGCAAAATCCTCTATATGTTCTGTCGCGCCCCCTTTTTCTCGCGAAGTCAGGTTTATGACATTTGGTTGGGACAACTCTTTCCTTTTGGGAAAGGGGTTTTGCAATTTTTGAAGATTCGCCACCTAACAATTTTAAGGTACGTTAGGGCACCTATAGGGTTCAACTACAACTATATTTGATAACCAAAGATAGGTTAAGGGCTTGAAATTATCCCAAGGGAAAGGTGTTAGGCACCCCTCAAGATCCACTAATGTGGTTCCCGGCCAGATAGTTTTGTGAATTTATGCAATTAATAAGTAAACAAACAAGGCTCAAATAATAAGGGATTTTAAATACACAAGTGTTTGAAAACAATTAAATAAAGCAAGGTTTTGAAAAGAGTTATAATCTAAGCATGAATGTAAAGAGGTCCTAGGTTTGTTTGCAATATGGATCACATCAATGCAAAACCCGGTAATCACTCCTCAAGGAGGGGATACACGTGTAGCGCAACGATCATCATATCCATATCTACCTTTCTCACCCCGTAAGGGTTTTAAAGCGCGAATTGGTCTCGACCTCTATTGCGTGCTATTACGCATCCCATTTCTATCAGTCCCGAATGAATTTTATGATTACTATTCCTATAAGAGGGAGGATTTTAGGCTGACTCTTAGGTTTAAAGGTAAAAAGGCTAAGGCGACATGCAAAAACATGTAGGACTGCATTTAAAGGGAAAACATGTAAGCAGTTAGAAGGCTCATATAAACCGCCGCAAATTATGCATATAAATAGCACGACTTAAACACAGTTAAAGTCTGAATTTTTTAAGTCCTAAAGTAGGGGATTTGAGTCAGAACTAGATTCATTATATAGATTAGATAAGAAGTTTGAATCATGCCTACCAGTTGGTCGTAATAATTGATAATTAACAATGGCAATTCCAGTTTTATTCAAGTGGTTACTTAAGGCTTGCCTAGGCATAATAATGATATCTATATTGATTGGAAATGTAGTAGAGCAGTGATTGATTTTAAGCAGACAACTTGAGATCCTATAAACATGCTTTCTAACGGTATTCAGTCGAAGCAGTGTTTGAGAAACTTATCAAAGAAGTGGCAGATTAATTAACTATTCCAATTCAGAATAACAACATGAACTAGACAGCTTCTCTAGCTAAATTGTTTTTGAATTCTATATGGGCATGATTTTTATTATAGCCATTTATATCCTATAGGCATGGTATCTAAGTGTGTGAAGGCTGACTTTTGACCTATAGACATGATTTCTAAGGGAAACGAGTTTGGATACATGCTGTAACAAAAATTAAGCTTCAATTACTTTGTATCCTATAAGCATGATTTCTAGTTGCAGAGCTGATTTTTAACCATATAGGCATGTTACGTATTATTAAAGCCATTTATGACCTATAGACATGATTTCTAATTGTGAAAGTGAAGCATGTAGAATTTATTTTAAACAAGCACTGATCCTATAGGCATGGTTTGTAGTTATGCAAGTGAAGCATGCAACATTTATTTTAAAAGCACTGATCCTAAAGGCATGGTTTCTAGTTATGAAAGTGAAGCATGCAGAATTTATTTTAACAAGCACTGATCCTATAGGTATGTTATCTACCCAATTTACCACGATATATATAACTACCCACCCCTTTTACTAATCTCCCCAATATTGTTTACAAATTATTACAATGCCAATGATTGATTTACAAAAGAAGGGCAAAAATAAGAAATTACAACCAAAAGAAGCCTGATCTTGACTTCCTATTTGAGTTATATAATTAATCACTTCAATGCCAATGTTTCAAAACCTTTCTCATACCTAAGTGTGTCAAAGTTCCCTAAGGATCTCTGGGGATCTCGGGCAGTACTCACACCCAGGTTTACATAACCAAATAGAAGGAGTGCAGTGTGGAAGGGCCAGCTCTTATGTGTCCATGATCAGAGGAAACTCCAGGGTCCTAAGGCAAGGCTCACACAAGAGGGGCAGAACAGAGATTTATTAAAACTGAGTTGGAAATAGTAAGTAGTAAAGGGTGATTTGAAAACAATTTTAGTGGTGAAATAGAATAAGAAATCATTCAAAGAGGCAAGGGATTATGGGATTCATTGTATAACCCCAGCAAGGGTCTGATTTGGTCATGCACAGCCATGACTGATGCTGGCATGGACACAAACCAACCAAAGGAATACAAGCACGTATAGGGGAGATGGGGGTTTGGGATTCATAAGGTAGCAAGTGCATAGCAAATGACTGACAGAGTGCACACTTAGAGGAGCATTAATTGAAAAGGGGAAGGGAACATATTTTAGCATGCTAGTAACATGACTGGACTGCAGAAACATGAGCAGAAGTAAACATGAATGAGAAACTGAAGCAACTTAAAGAAACATGTTGTTAATACTTAAAAAAATTAACTAGGACATACCAGTGGAGAAGCAAAGTGCAGAAAGGTAATGCAAACAAGAGTCCATAGTCTAGCCTTGGTTTTCAACCGGCTAGACAAAGCAATAGCACAAGTAGTAGTAAAGAAAGAGACAGTTTTTTAGTGTAAGTGTGTGCTCTGAACTTAAAATTGTTCATGTTTTTAAAAGAAGATGGGGTAGGTTATTTATAATTTTGAAAACGAGTAGAAATTAAGGTAATAAGTAAAGTCTTAATACAAACATAGAAACTAAAACAATCAGAATCAATTAACACAAGTACTTCCCATTAATCAAGAAAGTACTGCTCAAACGGATACTAACAAGGTTAATTAAGGAAAAAAATCAGTTTGAGACAGATTGATTCTTTCCATATAAAGGGGTAGTAAAATATAGAGGATACAATTGAGTCTAGGTACAGAATATATGCTTAACTTGGGAAAAGGTTCAAGGTAAAACATCACAGTAATTAAAGGAAGCGGATCAATAAATATAAACTGACGAATAAAATTAGGGTTCATAAGAAACCTTTTGCGATCAATTGCAACATTGAGGGAGTCAGAATCAATCAAGAAAGGATCATGATTCTGCACCTCAACATATAAATAGAATGAACAACAGTATCAGACATGCAAGGCCAAACACATTGGCAAAAAAAATAACATAAACATACATTAGTAGTAGGAATAATCTAGAATTTAGTAGCAAAAGAGATCTATTTGAAGCACAGTAGTCAACAAGGTCAAGTAGTTACACAGAATCAAAAGTGAAGAAAGTATAGTAACAAGTAAAGAGAGTCAGAAACAAGTAAAGGTCTCACAGTAACAAGTGAGGAACACCTTTTAAGAAATTAGGGCTTCAATAGTAGTCAAGCTTTAAGAGATGATAAGAACTCAGAATCAGATAAGAGAAATAAGGAAAAGAGAGTCAAAACAGAGAAATTAATCGAACAAATATACATTCAAACAGACAAGGACTGTTTTCAGAATTCGGATAGGACCAAAACGAAACTAGGGTTTTTAACATACTGAATCAAGTAGAAGGAAAGCATAAACAAGTTGTTTGAATATATTAAAGTAATGAAACAACACCAAAACGAGAGAAGAGATATTTAAAAGAGGTTAAGAGAAACCCTAATCGTTGAAAAACAAAGAGTCATTTTGAAATAAAAATCAAATAACCTTCGAGAAACACTTAAAAAGTTTGTAACAAACACAAATTTGAAAGAAAATCGAATAGCTCTTAGAGCTAGGGTTTCAAAGAACCCAGAGAAAGTGAGAAAGGCTTTAAAAAATATTGATCTAGCCGGAAAAGTCAAGGATCTGCCTTGAGCAGCCATGGATGGCCGGAGAAAGACCAGAGACAGAGGTCGAGCAAAGACTGGACAAGATCTCTTTGAGATCTAACCATAAAATCACGGAAACGAACACCGATGAGCAATAGGAGGTCGATACACATCTCAAATGGCCACGAGAGGCCATGGATTAAGTAGGTATTAGAGTGGAATTAGAAGGCGGAGGCTAGGGTTCATAAGAGGTTGCAGAGATAATTAAGAGGGAAAGGGATTCAGAGGAGGCGGGTGGTGGGAAATAATTTAGGTTTTAGGGGTCGTTTGGGTTTAATTATGGGAAGTGAGCTGGTAGCCGTTGATCAAAATAATCAATGGCATGGATTGAATAGGGTAGGTAGGGATCCGGGTTAGGTTGATTTGGTCAGGGGTCGGGTTAAAATTAGAATTGGGCTGGGGGTAATTGGGGCCTGATTAGAGTTATAATTGAAACCCAATTTGGGTTAAAATTTAAATAGCCACTTTTCCTTTTTAACTTATAAAAAATAGTAAATAAATTTTTGGAAACAAATTGAAAGTAATAACATAATTTATAATATATAATTAAAAATTTAAAAATATAGGATCTCATTTTATAAACATGAGACAAATTTAAACCTAAAAATGGCTAATATTGCAATAATGTGCAATTAACTTTAAAAAATACTAAATGAAATTGTTAAAATATGTAAAATTACACTAGCCATATTTTGGCATAAGAATCCAATAACTGAATCATCAAAAATAATAATTTTAGACATAAGTTTTGGGATTTTATGGATGAAAAAGTGAAATAAATCAATTTAAAAACCTTAAAAATTATGGAAAAAATAATAAAATGCTTGGAAATACTTATATATAAATATATATGCTATTTTCAAAGTATTTTTCATATTGAAAATATATAGGAAAAAATTGGGTGTCAACAGCTGCCCCTCTTTACTTGGGAAGGATGGAAGAGTTTTCGGGTAAAGACATGATGGCCAATTTTGACCGAGCGAATGGTTTGAAAGAATGGTATCCTTATGCAAGGCAAATAGAGGTAGAGTTTAACCTCGGAAGGCAGAATAGTAGCCTCATGCAAGAAATAAAATAGCAAATGACGGTGGAGTTTCTTAGCTGATAGCAGATTGCGGCATGGTGATTACTGGGAGCATTGTGACATACGGAACATCATGGGTGCGTGCTGATAGCATATGTTGGTAAGTGTAATGGTTCGGAGAATCATATTCTTAAACAATGTTTGTTCTATGGACGTATAGTATGTTCAATGATTTCGTAATCCTAGTGCATGCATCCAAAGAAAAATCGTGAGTTTTGTAAAGGGGACGGTTAATTCATATCCCTGTTGGCTTTGCTTGACTCATTCGGCTTTGATCTGGTGATACCGTCTGTATCATTGGGGTAGTGTTGCTAAACAAAGCAGTTTCAATAATAGCCATGCATGATTTTGCAAAAAGTATGACACAAAAATGTATAATTAAAAATAGTTTTTTAGATGAACCGCCGACTGTGACGCAATTCAGGATATTGCAACCTCTCCAGTTACAGAATTTTGAGGGTCCTCCTCAAAATTCTACCCCAGTTTGATGGGTTGACATTTTTTCATGTTACTCGTGCGACGATCAGATGAAATTACTTCAGAATTTTGAGGGTCCTCCTCAAATTTCTGCCCCAATTTCCAATTTCGGGGGAAAATGAAAATTTTATTGAATTGCGACCGAACCCATAGGGCTGCCTACCTATCCCCTCTTAAACGGGAATCAGGTCAAGCATAGTTCAGTTTACATCATATAGGGAAAACATAAAGATTACTCATAGTAACTCTTGACTACATCTGAATTAATCGGCTTTGGCCAAATTTCTCTGTCCACTTCTGCAAGTATGAGGGCTCCTCCTGCCAAAACCCGGTGAACTATGTACGGACCCTGCCATTTGGGAGAGAACTTCCCTTTGGCTTCATCTTGATGCGTAAAAATTTTCTTTAACACCAGCTGTCCCGGTGTGAACTGTCTTGGTTGACTCTTTTGTTGAAGGCTCTGGACATTCTGTTCTGATAGAGGTTACCATGGCAAACTGCGTTCATTCTCTTTCCATCTTTAAGAGCTAGTTGCTCATAACGACTCTTCACCCACTATGCGTCGTTGAGCTCAGCTTCCTGTATGATCCTTAGGGAAGAAATTTCTACTTCAGGGGGAATGACGGCCTCTGTACCATAAACCAACATATAGGGGGTTGCCCCGGTGGATGTGTGGACTATGGTGCGATACCCTAATAGAGCAAACAATAACTTCTTGTGCCACTACTTATGCTTCTCTATCATCTTCCTCAATATCTTCTTGATATTCTTGTTGGCGGCTTCCACGGCTCCATTCATTTTAGGCTTGTAGGCTATGAAATTCTTGCATCTAATATTGAAAGTCTCACACATGGCTTTCATCAAGTTGCTGTTGAGATTGGAGCCATTATCGGTAATGATTGACTCTGGCATACCGAATCGATAAACAGCACGGTTGCGGACAAAGTCTGCCATGACTTTCTTAGTTAATGCCTTGTAAGATGCTGCTTTGACCCACTTGGTAAAATAGCCAATTCCCACTAGGATAAACCTATGTCTGTTGGAAGCAGCAGGCTCGATTGGTCAAATGACATCCATTTCCCAGGCGGCAAACGTCCATGGTGAGCTTGTTGTGTTGAGTTCGCTTGAAGGTACCTTTATCATGTCTGCATGTATCTGACAGTGATGGCATTTTCAAACATACAGGATGCAGTCTATTTCCATAGTCATCCAAAAGCAACCAGCCCGGAGTATCTTCTTTGCTTAGACAAAACCGTTCATATGTAGACCACAGGTCCCAGCATGAATTTTTTCTAGTAGCCTGGATGCTTCTTTTGCGTCAACACACCTTAATAATCCCAAATCAGGAGTCCTTCTATATAGGATTCCTCCATTGTGGAAGAAGTTGTTGGACGACCTCCGAAGTGCGCATTTCTAAGTATGATTGGTAAGCTCCGGGTACTCTTTTTTTGCCAAATATTCCTTGATATCATGAAACCAAGGCTTTCCATCTGCTTCCTCTTCAACATGGGCACAGTAAGCTAGTTGATTATGAATTTTTACCAAAATGGGATCAATGAAATTCTTATCTGGATGATGTATCATAGATGATAGGGTAGCCAATGCATCGGCGAACTCATTCTGGATTCTGGGAATATGTTCGAACTCCATCTTTGTGAACCTCTTTCTCGATTTATGTACGTGACGCAGATACGGAAGTATCTTGGAGTTCTTGGTTGCCCATTCCTCTCATACATGATGTATGAGTAAATGTGAATCTCCAATCACTAGCAGCTCCTACACGTTCATGTCAATGGCCATTTTGAGCCCTAAGATGCAGGCTTCATATTCGGCCATATTATTGGTGCAGGGGAACCTGAGTTTGGCAAACATTGGATAATGCAGACCGGTTTTTGATACCAAGACTGCTCCTATGCCAACTCTTTTGAAGTTTGCTGCTCCATTAAAGAACATTATCTAACCGTCATAGGATTCTGCAATATCTCTACTATGAATGATACCTCTTCATCAGGAAAATACATTTTCAAGGATTCATATTCTCCATCCATGGGATTTTCGGCAAGGTGGTCTGCCAGTTCCTATCCCTTGACCGCTTTCTGAGTTACGTAAACAATGTCGAACTCACTCAACAGGATTTTCCACTTGGCTAGCTTGCCAGTGGGCATGGGCTTCTGAAAGATGTACTTCAAAGGGTCCATCCTTTATATGAGGTACGTAGTATAGGCACAGAAATAATACCTCAGCTTCTAATCTACCCAAGTCAAATCATAGCATGTGCATTCCAAAAGAGAATACCAAGCTTCATATGGGGTGAACTTCTTGCTAAGATAATAAATGGATTGTTCCTTTCTCCCCGTTTCATCATGCTACCCCAAAACGCAGCCGAAAGCTCCATCTAACACTGCAAGGTAGAGCAATAAGGGTCTACCTGGCTCCGGCAAAACTAAGACTGGTGGTGTTAACAAGTACTTTCTTGATTCTATCGAAGGCCTTTTGGCACTCATCGGTCCATTTGGTAGCGGTGTCGTTCTTTAACATTTTAAAGCTTGGTTCACAGATAACTTTAGACTGCGCTATGAATCGGCTGATGTAGTTCAGCCTTCCCAGGAAACTCATCACATCTTTCTTGTTCTTTGGCGGTGGTAATTCTTGAATGGCTTTTACCTTTGATGGATCCAATTCTATTCCTCGGTGGCTCACAATAAACCCAACTTCTTAGCAGGAACCCCAAATGCACACTTTGCAAGGTTTAGTTTTAGGTTATACCTCCGCAGTCTGTTGAAAAACTTCCTCAGATCTTCTATGTGGTCAGTGGCCTTCTTGGATTTGATGATAACGTCATCCATATATACCTCTATCTCCTTGTGTATCATATCATGGAAAATGATTGTCATGGCCCTCATATAGGTGGCCCCTACATTTTTCAGGTCGAATGGTATCATCTTGTAACAATACACTCCCCACAGTGTAATGAAAGCCATTTTCTCAGGATTTTCCTCATCCATCTAGATCTGATGATAACTAGCGAAGCAATCCACGAATGACTGTAGCTCATGCTTGGCGAAATTATCAATCAGGATGTGTATATGCGGCAAAGGGAAGTCATCTTTCGGACAGACCCGGTTGAGATCCCGGTAGTAGACACAGACTCTGACCTTCCCATCCTTCTTCGGTACTGGCACAATATTGTCTAACCATGTCGGGTACTCAACCACCTTGAGAACCTTAGCTTTGATCTGTTTGGTGACTTCTTCCTTGATTTTCAGACTCATATCAAGTTTGAAATTTCTGAACTTTTGCTTTACCGGCAGACATATTGGATCAGTTGGCAGTTTGTGAGCCACAATAGATATACTCAAACCAGTCATGTCATCACGACTAGGCGAATATGTCCTTGTACCCCTTTAGGAACTTTGTGTATTCTTTCTTCTCTAATAGCGATAGGCGAATGCTAATTTGTGGTTCCTTGACATTTTCTGTGTCTCCCAGGTTAATAATTTCGATTTCGTCCAGGTTGGACTTTGGTCTGTTCTCAAAGTTCTCAACTTCTTTGACAATCTCCTCAGGTATGTCATCTTCTTCTGAATCAATATCTGTTTGTTGCGTTGTCTCATTGCATGTCACAGTCATTGGTTCATCAAGATAAGTAATAGTAATGTTGTATTGGTAAAGTAAGGAGAAAAATGATAGAAATAAATATTAATTCATTGGAAAAATCAAACATGCTTTGATAAATTGAATAATTGTTTCGAACATTGAAGATCTTATTGCGGAAATTTAAAAATGGAAAAGAAAATCATTCAGTAAATAAAACCGTGAATAGTGCTTGTTTTGGCCTTGCTACCCTGAGGCTTGTCGGGCTTTGGTTGTCTTGATGGTCCAATTCTTGAGATGTGCCCCTCTACTTAAGATAATTATGCCAAAGTGCACGAACTAACCTTTGGGGAGGGGAATAATAAAACAAAAAAATAGAACAAAAGGTAATCAAGTTAGTGAGGATTATAAAACGTATTGCAATATTTAAACACATAGTGCAGGAATGTAAAGCGTGTCCTAATTTGGGAACCTCGTTGTGCCTAAGTTAGGCCTAGCGACAAATTGATTTGGAGAACTTGGAATTCTAAATGCCTCATTTCATTAATAAAAATAGACGAATCCCAAAACGACACTAAATAAGCAAGAAATAAAAATCACTAATGGCCATTGGCCTTATTACATTCATAAAGCGAAAAAAAGTAAATTCCTATCTACTTGGTCCCAGAAGGACTTTCCTCAGGTTCAATGCTCTCATTAATCGAATCCTCCAGTTCATGTAGGTTCACTAGTAAAAATGCCTTCGCCAGGTGTTTCCCTTCGTTTCCCTCAGCATTCTGGCAGTCGGTGACTCTCTTCCTCACTTTTCCTTCTAATTCTAGCAATCTGTATTCCAGATATTCCAACTTTCCACTAGCTTTGGCGGCCCTCTCTTTCCACTCATTGATTTGTTCATTTGATGGATGACTCCTCCACCAGTCTAGCAAGAGTGGGAGCATGTTAATCATACCAAAATTGGGGACCTCGTGCCTCATTTTCTGCAAAACAAAAGGGTTAGACCCTACCCCCACCAGACTCGACTATTTAACATCAACAATTAGCATGAAGCATTTAGTTCTCCAAATAAATGCACGGAACATGATGATGTCCATTTGGGTTTAGGGAAACCCAATGGACTTTAGACAGGGCTATCTTAAAGGATCATTATGTGGACAACATAACTGACCCGGCTAGGTTTGACCATAATGCATGCACAATTTGAACAGAGTAAGGTTTCTATGGGGTTTTAGACCGGTACCCTTGAGTGGACAACTCAAGGGGCAAGGCTAGAAACTGTCGTCTACACCACTGATCGACTAGTTTTATCGCAAATATGCCTTTCCGAATTTAGGGGTAATGATATAAGAAGAGCGCAACCACTCATTATAAGCGTTGCTATAGTATTTGTTTTGGCATGAGTGGAGTATGATGTTGAGCATAATTATGCAATAATTAAAAGCATGTTGGGATGTATTTGCACATTAAGAAAGCGATAAATACAACAGTTTCATAATTTAAAGAAATAAGGAAAAGAAAAAAAGGAAGATATGTCAATTTTGCTTCTAAAGAAGAAATTGAATGCTTAAAGGAATTAAACAGATAATTCCACATAGGGAGAGTACAAATTCACAAGAATGATCTAAAATGGTAAAAGCCTAAATGTCCCCAGCAGAGTCACCATGTTGTCGCACCCCTTTTTTCTCGCGAAGTCGGGTTTATAACATTTGGTTGGGACAACTCTTTCCTTTTGGGAAAGGGGTTTTGCAAATTTTAAAGAGTCGCCACCTAATGATTTTAAGGTGCGTTAGGGCACCTATAGGGTTCAACTACAAATATATTTGATAACTAGAGATAGGGTAAGGGCTTAAAATTATCCCAAGGGGAAGGTGTTAGGCACCCCTCAGGATCCACTAGTGTGGTTCCCGGCCAGATAGTTTTGTGAATTTGTGCAATTAACAAATAAACAAACAAGGCTCAAATAATACGGGATTTTAAATACACAAGTGTTTGAAAATGATTAAATAAAGCAAGGTTTTGAAAAGAGTTATAATCTAAACATGAATGTAAAGGGGTCCTAGATTTGTTTGCAATATGGATCACATCAATGCAATACCCGATAATCACTGCTCAAAGAGGGGCTTTACCTGGTATTAGCGCATCGGTCATCATATCCATATCTAACATTCCCACCCCGTAAAGGTATTAAAGTGCAGATTGGTCTCGACCTCTATTGCGTGTTATTACTCGTCTCATTCATATCAGTCCCAGAGGAATTTTAAGATTACTATTTTTATAAGAGGGAGGATTTTAGGCTAACTCTTAGGTTTAAAGGTAAAATGGCTAAGACGACATACAAAAACACGTAGGACTGCATTTAAAGGGAAAATATGTAAGCAGTTAGAAGGTTCATATAAACCTCCGCAAATAATGCATATAAATAGCACGACTCAAACACAGTTAAAGTCTGAATTTTTTAAGTCCTAAAGTAGGGGATTTGAGTCAGAAACAGATTCATTATATAGCTCAAATAAGAAGTCTGAATCAGGCCTAACTGTTAGTCATAACAATTGATAATTAATGAGGGCAGTTCTAGTTTTATTCAAGTGGTTACTTAAGGCTTGCCTAGGCGTAATAATGATATCTATATTGATTAGGAATGCAGTTGAGCAGTGACTGATTTTAAGCAGACAACTTGAGATCCTATATAAATGCTTTCTAATGATATTAAGTTGAAGCGGTGTTTGATAAACTTATTAAAGAAGCGATAGATTAATTACCTATTCCAATTCATAATAACAACATGAACTAGACGGCTTCTCCAGCTAAACTGTTTTTAAATTCTATATGGGCATGATTTCTATTATAGCCATTTGAGATACTATAGGCAAGGTATCTAAGTGTCTGAAGGCTAACTTTTGACCTATAGACATGATTTCTAAGGGAAACGAGTTTGGATACATGCTGTAATGAAAATTGAGCTTCAATTACTTTATTTCATATAGGTATGATTTCTAGTTGCAAAGCTGATTTTTAACCCTATAGGCATGTTACCTATTATTAAATCCATATATGGCATAGACCTGATTTCTAGTTGTGAAAGTGAAGCATGCAGAATTTATTTTAAACAAGCACTGATCCTATAGGCATGGTTTCTAGTTATGAGAGTGAAGCATGCAGCATTTATTTTAGACAAAGCACTAATCCTATAGGCATGGTTTCTAGTTATAAAAGTGAAGCATGCAAAATTTATTTTAACAAGCACTGATCCTATAGGCATGTTATCTATCCAATTTACCACGATATATAAAACTACCCATCCTTTTCACTAATCTCCCCGATATTGTTTACAAATTATTACAGTCCCAATGATTGATTTACAAAAGAAGTGCAGAAATAAGAAATTACAACCAAAAGAAGCCTGATCTTGACTTCCTATCTGAGTTATATAATTAATTACTTCAATGCCAATGTTTTAAAGCCTTTCTCATACCTGAGTGTGTCAAAGTTCCCTAAATATCTCAGGGGATCCCGGGCAGTGCTCATACCCAGGTTTACATAACCAAATAGAAGGAGTGCAGTGTGGAAGGGTCAGCCCTTATGTGTCCAATATCATAGGGAACTCAAGGGTCCCAAAGCAAGGCTCACACAGGAGGGGCAAAACCTAGGTTGTAAGAGTATAGTAGATGTGCAGAACAGAGATTTATTAAAACTGAGTTAGAAATAGTAAGTAGTAAAAGGTGATTTCAAAATAGTTGTAGTGGTCAAAAGAAACAACGAAATTCCTACACTTCTTGAGGTAATCCCTTCTCAACAACCTTGGTTATTTACATATATTTATGCTAGTACAAAGGTTTCTAACAGAAATAATATGTGGGATAATATCACAAATTTTTTCGATAATTATAAAGGTGCTTGGTTACTAGGTGGAGATTTTAACGATGTTCTTGTAGCTGATGATAAGTTAGGAGGTAACCCTATTAATAGAAGAAGGGCTGCCAATTTATGGAGTAGGATCAATTATTGTAAGTTAATGGACCTGGGTTTTAAGGAAAGTAAATATACATGGCAAAATCATAATAAGATAAATAGTAACCGTATTATGGAAAAGCTAGAGAAAATTTTAGCAAATGAAGAATGGTTACTCTATTCCCTAGGGAATCTGTTATTCACTTGCCAAAAACCCACTCGGATCATAATTCTATCCTTCTAGAAATAATTCCAAAATACATAACTTCCCTCCCCAAACCATTTAGATTGGAATCTTTTTGGTGTGGGCACCCCGAATTTGGTAACATTATTAATGAGTGCTGGCTTGACAACAATTTTGTTGTAGCTTCCAACAATTTTAGGAACTGTATTATTGAATGGAAAAATACAACATTTGGAGACCTTTTTAGAAAAAGGAAAAAAATCTTGGCAAGACTAGTAGGGATTCAGAAGACCAGATCCTATGGTCATAGTAGTTTCCCTAATAACCTAGAAATAACCCTCAAGTCTGATTATAACAATATATTAAAAATCGAAGAAGACTTCTGGAAATTATGCTCTAGAATAAACTGGCTCAATGAGAGAGACTCTAACTCAAAATTCTTCCACATTTGTGCCACCAACAATAGAAGAACCAATAAAATAGTATTTTTCAAAGATATTGAGGGTAACTGGATAGTAACTGGATAAACGATCCTCAAAAAATCATGGATATTACCTACAATTACTTTAGGCCAATATTTACTACTAGTCACCTATACTCTAACTGGTCAACAATTAATAAGGACCCTCTTAATTTCAAAGACTATAACTTGGTCTCCTTAAATAATCCTTTGTCCCAGTCGGAACTCAAAAATCAATTTTTAATTTCAAACCTTTTAAATCACTTGGGCTGGATGGTCTCTGTCACGATCCGGATTTCCCACCCTTGGAAGTCGTGATGGCGCCTACTAATAGGAGCTAGGGAAGACAAGTTAATTTACTTCTTTTAGCAATTATTGACCATTTAATAAAATCAAACATAATATGATATGGCGAAAGTCTCAATATATAATTAACTGAAGGAAAAATGCGAAAGTTTAACAGAATCCGCTACCCAAGAATTGGAGTAACAAACTCACGAACGTCTAGAGAATGCTAAATACAACGTCTGAATAAAAACATAACTATGTTTGTTCCAATACAAAAGATAACAAACTAAAATAAAGATAGAAGAGACTCCAGGCCATGTGGACGCCAGCAAGGCTACCTCAAAATCTCTGGACTGAAGTCAGCTCCCAATCAAATACTGCTGTCCAAAAGCTGCTCCAGATCCGTGATCTATTCAAAAGAGCACAGAAGTGTAGCATCAGCACAACCGACCCCATATGCTGGTAAGTGCCTGGCCTAACCCCGGCGAAGTAGTGACGAGGCTAGACAGGACTAAAAACCAACCTGTGCAGTTCAATATATATATATATATATATATATATATATGCAATAGAAGAAAATACAGAAATTTATCAAGTTAAGGGGGAGGGGAGCATGCTATAGGGGATACGGCAATCTGAATATCAAAAATCAACAGATAGAAGGTGCAAATGTACAACTGCAACATCAACGAGAGTAGTAATTAAACAAATCATGGCACGGAATGACCCGTCATGCATCAGTAATAAAATCAGGGCACAGAATATTCCTTCGTGAGTTAATAATCAAAACATGGCACAGAATGTTCCTTCATGCATTAATAATCAAAATATGGCACGAAATGTTCCTTCATGCATTAATAATCAAAACATGGCACGGAATGTTCCTTCATGCATTAATAATCAAAACATGGCACGGAATGTTCCTTCGTGCATTAATAATCAAAACATGGCACGGAATGGTCCTTCGTGCATGAATATATGCTCAACACAAATCGTGCACGGCATCAACCTTCGTGCTTTATCACTCTTCCTCACCCAAGCAACGATCACAACCAATGGGGCAAGGGGGTAGACAAACAATAATAGAACTCCCGGTAAGGGAAACACAAGTAAACAGCTAAATCCCGGCAAGGGAACAACAACAATAATTTTCCCATCCCGATAAGGGAGATAATCAATATACGAATACAGCCCGGTAAGGGAATAATCACATCTCTTTCTCTTTCTCTTTCTCTTTCTTTCATTTCTTACTCAATATTTACTTTATCATTCGATCCAACGCTCCAAAGAGTTCACAAATCATAATTCTTTCTCATACTCTTCACCTTATATAGAAATCATCAATTACACAAGGAAGAGTCACAACCAAATTAGTATAAGCACAAATAAGGACTCACGGTCATGCTAGACACCAGTGTATAAATACTCGTCACCATGCCTATACACCGTACTCAACAATTAGCAATTACCAAATAATACTCTTATCCTATTCCCTCAAGCCAAAATTAGATCAACACTTACCTCGAACGCTCCAAACTCAACTCAAGCATCTAGTATAGCTTTACCCATCGAATTCACCACCAAACCACTCGAATCTAGTCACAAATTACGTGAATGTATCAACAAATGCTAATTGAATCAATTTGAATGCATAAAATGAATTTTCCAAAGTTTTACTCAAAAATTCCCAAAATGCCCCCGAGCCCACGTGGTCAAAACCCGAGGTTCGAACCAAAACCCGATTACCCATTCCCCTACAAGTTCGTATCTATGATTTGTTTTTGAAATCGAACCTCAAATTGAGGTCCAAATCCCCAATTTTAAGAAAACCTAAGCTCTACCCAAAATCCCCATTTACACCCATGAAAATCCTTGATTTTAATATGAAAACATGTTTAATGATGTTAAAGATTGAAGAAATTAAGTAAAAATTGACTTACAAATGATTTGGAGAAGATAGGTTTCTTGGAAAATCGCCTATGGAGTTTGTGTTTTGAAAGAATGAAGAGAAAGGGTTTAAAATTCGTCTAAGTATGAAATAGCTAGGTCTCAGATGTGGGAATTGCGAAACTGGGTTCGCAATTGCAAACCTAGCAAGCTTGGGAATTGCGAAGGAATTGTTCGCATTTGTGAACTCCCCCATTTTCCCCAAGTCTCGCATTTGCGACCTCAGGCGTCGCTTTTGCGAGTGGGCCTTCGCATTTGCGAACCCAGTGGTCGCATTTGCGATCAGGCCTACCCAGGACACCACTTCGCATTTGCGATGACTGACTTCGCATTTGCGAAGCCTGCAGTTCTGAGATGCACAGCTAATTTTTCAAAGGTTCAAATGCACTCACGGCCTATCCAAAACTCTCCCGAGCCCTCGGGGCTCCAAACCAAACATACACACGCCCTTAAAAATAGACTACGGAATTACTCATGCGATCAAATCGCCAAAATAACATCATATACATCGAATCAAGCCTCAAAACTCAAGATTTCTTCACACTTTTCATAAAACACAGATTTTCCATTTTTGAGTCCGAAACACGTCAAATGACGTCCGTTTTCAACCAAACTTTATAGAAAGCTTTTAAACCAGATATAAGACTTGTATCGGGCATTGAAACCAAAATACGAGCCCGATACCATAGTCTTCAGATCAATTTCCTTTCTATTTTCCTTAATTAATTTTAGAAAACAATTTCACACAAAAATTCATTTCTCGGGCTTAGGACTTCGGAATTCGATTCTGAGCATACGCTCGAGTCCCATATATTTCTACGGACCCTCCGGGACCGTCCAATCACGGGTCCGGGTCCGTTACCCAAAATGTTGACCAAAGTCAACTTTAATCATTTTAAAGCCATATTTATTTGAAATTTCAAAGAATTTAACATATAAGCTTTTCGGCTATGCACCGGACTGTGCATGCAAATCGAGGCAAGTAAAAATAAGGTTTTCAAGGCCTCAGAAGCACGGAATGAAAGAGAAAATGGTGATGACCCCTTTGGGTCGTCACATTCTCCACCTCTAAAATAATCGTTCGTCCTCGAACGGACAAAAGAAAGAAGTCCCTGAGTCGGGAAATAGATAGGGATAATGGCCCCGCATATCAGACTCGGACTCCCAGGTCGATGCCTCAGGAGGCTGACCTCTCCACTGAACACGCACTAAAGGAAAACTCTTCCACCTCAACTGTCGAACATACTGGTCTAGAATAGCTACCGGCTCCTCCTCATAAGACAGATCCTTGTCCAAGTGGACAGTGCTGAAATCTAACATGTGGGCTAGATCACCGTGATACCTCCGAAGCATGGACACATGAAACACTGGATGAACCGCTGACAAGCTAGGCGGCAAGGCAAGTTTATAAGTCACCTCTCCCACACGATCGAGAATCTCAAATGGACCAATGAACCTAAGGCTAAGCTTTCCCTTCTTCCCAAATCTCATCACGCCCTTCATAGGTGACACTCGGAGCAATACTCGCTCACCCACCATGAAAGCTACATCTCTAGCCTTACGATCTGCATAACTCTTTTGCCGCAACTGAGCCGAACGAAGCCTTTCCTGAATGATCTTGACCTTATCCAAGGCTTCCTGAACTAAATCTGTACCCAATAACCGAGCCTCTCCGGGCTCAAACCATCCAATTGGGGACCAACATCGCCTACCATACAACACCTCATATGGGTCCATCTGAATGCTGGACTAGTAGTTGTTGTTGTAGGCGAACTCTGCTAAAGGCAAGAACTGATCCCACGAACCTCCAAAGCCTGGAGCATATCCTCCAAAATCTAAATAGTCCGCTCGGACTGATCGTCCATTTGAGGATGAAACGCAGCGCTCAACTCAACTCGTGTGCCCAACTCTCGCTGAACTGCACCCCAGAAACGTGAGGTAAACTGCGTACCTCGGTCCAAAATGATAGATACCGGCACACCATGAAGGCAAACAATCTCCCGGATATAAATCTCAGCTAACCTCTCGGATGAATAGAAGACTGCCGCAGGAATGAAGTGTGCTGACTTGGTTAGCCTATCAACAATAACCCATATCACATCAAACTTCTTCCGAGTTAACGGAAGTTCGGTAACGAAATCCATGGTAATCCTCTCCCACTTCCACTCGGGAAGCTCAATCCTCTGAAACAAACCACAAGGCCTTTGATGCTTATACTTAACCTACTGACAGTTCAAACATCAAGCCACATATGCAACAATATCTTTCTTCATCCTGCGCCACCAATAGTGCTGCCTCAGATCCTGATACATCTTCGCGGTGCCCGGGTGAATAGAATACTGAGAACTATAGGCCTCTGCTAAGATCAACTCTCGAATCCCATCGACATTGGGCACACAAACTTGCCCCTGCAATCTCAAAACACCATCACTGTCTAAGGTCACTTTCTTGGCACCTCCACGCTACACCGTGTCTCTCAGGACACACAAATGGGGATCATCAAACTGCCGATCACGGATACGCTCCAATAATGAAGAACGGGCGACCATGCAAGCTAACACTCTACTAGGTTCAGAAATGTCCAACCTCACAAAGCGATTGGACAAGGCCTGAATATCCAAAGCAAGCAGTCTCTGGCTGACCGAAATATAAGCAAGACTACCCATGCTGGCGGATTTCCTACTCAATGCATCGGCCATCACATTGGCTCTCCCCGGGTGATGCAAAATAGTAACATCATAATCTTTCAATAATTCCAACCACCTCCTCTGCCTCAAATTCAACTCCTTCTGCTTGAACAAGTATTGAGACTCTTGTGATCAATGTACACCTCACATGTCACACCATATAGGTAATGCCTCCAAATCTTCAAAGCATGAACAATGGCTGCCAACTCTAGATCATGAACCGGATAATTATTCTCGTGGATCTTCAACTGCCTCGAAGCATAGGCAATGACTCTGTCATCCTGCATCAATACTGCAGCAAGCCCAATATGGGAAGCATCACAATAGATTGTATAAGGCCCTGAACCTGTGGGCAAAACCAATACCGGTGCTGAAGTCAGAGTTGTCTTGAGCTTCTGAAAGGTCGCCTCACACTCAGCTGACCATCTGAACTGGGCACCCTTCTAGGTCAGTCTGGTCATCGGGGCTTCAATAGATGAAAATCCCTTCACGAACCGATGGTAGTAGCCTGCTAACCTCAAGAAACTCCGAATCTCCGTGGCTGATGCTGGTCGAGGCCAGTTCTTGACTGCCTCAATCTTCTTCGGGTCCACTTGAATACCCTCTAATGATACAACGTGACCCAGAAATACAACCGAACTCAACCAAAACTCAGACTTTGAGAACTTAGCATATAACTGACTATCCTTCAGAGTCTGAAGAACCACTCTGAGTTGTTGCTCGTGCTCCTCCTAGCTGCGGGAGTATACCAGAATATCATCAATAAAGACTATCACGAACAAGTCCAAATAAGGCCTGAACACTCGGTTCATCAACTCCATAAATGTTGTTGGGACATTGGTCAACCCAAATGACATGACCAAAAACTCATAATGCCCATACCGAGTGCGGAATGCTGTCTTAGGGACATCATATACCCTAATCCGTAGCAGATGGTAGCTAGATCTCAAGTCTATCTTTGAAAACACTTTTGCATTCTGAAGTTGGTCGAACAAATCGTCAATCCTCGGTAGTAGATACTTGTTCTTTATCGTCACTTTGTTCAATTGCTGCTAATCAATGCACATCCTCATCGGACCATCCTTTTTCTTCACAAATAACACTGGCGCACCCCAAGGCTACATGCTGGGTCTAATGAAACCCTTCTCAAGCAAATCCTGCAATTGATCCTTTAACTCTTTCAACTCTGGCGGGGCCATGCAATACTGCGAAATGGAAATGGACTGAGTGCCCGGAGCCAGATCAATACAGAAATCAATATCCCTGTCGGGCGGCATACCCGGCAGGTCTGAAGGGAAAACCTCGGGGAACTCTCGAACAATAGGAACAGAGTCAATAGAAGGGACCTCTGCGCTGGAATCGCGAACATATGCCAGATAAGCTAAACACCCCTTCTCGACCATGCGTCGAGCCTTCACATATGAAATAACTCTGCGGGTGCTATGCCCTGGGGTCCTTCTCCACTCCAAATGGGGCAAATCTGGCAAAGCCAAGGTCACGGTCTTGGCATGAAAATCCAAGTTGGCATGATACGGGGACAACCAATCCATCCCTAATATAACGTCAAAATCCACCATGTCTAAGAGCAATAAATCAACACGGGCCTCAAGACCCTCAAACACTACGACACAGGAACGGTACACCCGGTCGACCACTATAGAATCACCCACCGGTATAGATACATAAATAGAAATACCCAAAGCATCACTAGGTATGACCAAGTAGGGTGCAAAATAGGATGACAAATACGAATACGTAGACCTAGGGTCAAATAGCATTGAAGCATCCCTATCACAGACCAGAATAGTACCTGTAATAATTGCATCTGAAGACTCAACCTTTGGCCCCACCTCCCTGAACCATATCTCTGGGACGATCGGTTGCTGGCTGGCCTCTACCTCTGGTGGTCCGAGCTCCACCTCTACGGTCTCTACCTCCACCTCTATGATCCCTACCCCCGCCTCTAGCTGGCTGGGCAGGCTGTGGATCACCTGGTGCCTGAATCATAGGGCGAGGACCCTGCTGCTAGGAACTACCCGAAGCTGGAGTGCAAAATCTAACAATATGACCCGGATCACCACAGCCCTGACTGCTGAACCTGTCGACCTGAATGTCCACCCTGAAAACTCTGAAGTGGTGCGACACTGATGGGTGCTGATGGGGAACTGTGAAGCTTCTGGTGAGAATAATGCAGCTGAGAACCACGACCCTCTGAAGTACCATGAGAGACATGGAGAGCTGACTGAAAGGGCCTCGAAGGATGGCCTCTACCATAAGAATCTCTACCTCCAGATGAGGTACCACTAAACCTGCCCGTATGATGGGGCCTCTTATCTGACCCATGACCACCTCCTCGTGCAAGAGCCATCTCAACCCTACGGGCCGCATTGGCCACCTCCTGAAAAGAAATCTCACTTCCGGCTCCCATAGCCATCTGGAGACGGATCGGTTGAATCAATCCATCAATAAACCTCCGCACCCTCTCTCTCTCTCGGTGGGGAGTATAATAGTAGCATGGCATGCTAGATCAATGAACCGGGTCTCATACTGAGTGACTGTCATATAGCCCTGTTGAAGGTGCTCGAACTGCATGCGAAGAACCTCTCACTGAGTAACTGGGAGAAACTTCTCCAAAAACAACTCTACAAACTGGTCTCAAGTCGGAGAGGGCGACCCTGCTGGCCTGGCTAAACAATAGTCCCTCCACCAAGTCTTGGCGGATCTAGATAGATGAAAGGTGGTGAAGTCGACTCCATTGGTCTCTACAATACCCGTAGTCCGAAGAACCTCATGGCAGCTATATATGAAATCCTGGGTGTCCTCTGTAGAAGCACCGCTGAATGTGGTGGTGAAGAGCTTGGTGAACCTATCCAGCCTCCACAAAGCATCTACGGACATAACCGCTACATCGCCGGTCTGAGTCACAATACCCGACTTAACTGCCACAACTGGCTGAACCACTAGAACCTGAGCCTGGGGAGCTACCTGCTCCGGAGTACGTGTAGTAGGATTCTGAACCCCTCCTCCAGCCTGAGAAATGGCTGGTGCTATTGGAAGCAAACCCGCACGAGAGATGCTCTCTATAAAGCCTACCAACCTGACCAAAGCGTCCTAAAGAACTGGGGTGGCTATGAACCCCTTTGGGACCTAAGCTGGGCCTACCGAAGCTGCTTGGGCTGGAACCTCCTCGTCATAATCAACATGAGGCTCCACCTCTGGGATAGCTGCTCGGGGCTGAGCTCTGCTCCTGCCTCGGCCTCTGGCACGGCCTCGGCCTCGCCCTCTACCCCTCATAGGAGCTGCTGTTGGGGGCTCGGACTGCTGCGCGGTAGAAAAGGAAGCACATGTTCTCGCCATCTGCAAAAGAACAGAGTAGAAAGATAATCAGTATTGAGAAACAGAATTGCACGACATGAAAGAACAAAAGTAAAATTTTCCTAACTCTGTAGCCTCTGGGGGATAAATACAGACGTCTCCGTACCGATTCATTAGACTATACTAAGTTTGTCCGTGAGTCGTGAGACCTATGTAACCTAGTGCTCTGATACCAACTTGTCACGACCCGAATTTCCCACCCTCGGGAGTCGTGGTGGTGCCTACTAATAGGATCTAGGCAAGCCAAGTTAATTTACTTCTTTTAGCAATTATTGATCATTTAATAAAATAAAACATAATATGATAAGGCGGAAGGCTCAATATATAATTAACTGAAGGAAAAATGCGGAAGTTTAATAGAATCCTCTACCCAAGAACTGGAGTAACAAACTCACGAACATCTAGAGAATGCTAAATACAACGTATAAATAAAAACATAACTCTGTTTGTTCCGATACAAAGGATAACAAACTAAAATAAAGATAGAAGAGACTCCGGGCCATGCGGACGTCAGCAAGGCTACCTCAAAACCTCTGGACTGAAATCAGCTCCCAATCAACTACTGCTGTCCAAAAGATGCTCTGGCTCGGTGATCTGTGCAAAAGAGTACAGAAGTATAGCATCAGCACAACTGACCCCATGTGCTGGTAAGTGCTTGGCCTAACCCCGGCAAAGTAGTAATGAGGCTAGACAAGACTACCAAACCAACCTGTGTAGTTCAATATATATATATATATATATATATATATATATGCAATCCGAATATCAAAAACCAATAGATAGAAGGTGCAAATGTACAACTGCAACATCAACGAGAGTAGTAATTAAACAGATCATGGCACGGAATGACCCTTCATGCATCAGTAATCAAATCAGGGCACGAACTGTTCCTTCGTGCGTTAATAATCAAAATATAGCACGGAATATTCCTTCGTGCATTAATAATCAAAACATGGCACGAAACGTTCCTTCGTGCATTAATAATCAAAACATGGCACATAATGTTCCTACGTGCATTAATAATCAAAACATGGCACGGAATGTTCCTTCGTGCATTAATAATTAAAACATGGCACGGAATGGACCTTCATGCAATAATAATCAAAACATGACACGGAATGGTCCTTCATGCATTAATATATTCTCAACCCAAATCGTGCACGGCATCAACCTTCGTGCTTTATCACTCTTCCTCACCCAAGCAACAATCACAACCAATGGGGCGAGGGGGTAGACAAACAATAATAGAAGTCTCGGCAAGGGAAACAAAAGTAAACAGCTAAATCTTGGCAAGGGAACAACAACAATAACTTTCACATCCTGGCAAGGACGTAATCAGTATACGAATACAGCCCGGCAAAGGAATAATCACATCTCTTTCTCTTTCTCTTTCTTTCATTTCTTACTCAATAATTACTTTATCATTCGAGACAACACTCCAAAGAGTTCACAAATCAAAATTCTTCCTCATACTCTTCACCTTATATAGAAATCATCAATTACACAAGGAATAGTCACAACCAAATTAGTATAAGTACAAATAAGGACTCACGGTCATGCTAGACACCAGTGTATAGATACTCGTCACCATGCCTATACATCGTACTCAACAATTAGCAATTACCAAACAATACTCTAATCCTATTCCCTCAAGCCAAAGTTAGATCAACACTTACCTCGAATGCTCCAAACTCAACTCAAGCCTCTAGTATAGCTTTACCCCTCGAATTCACCACCAAACCACTCGAATCTAGTCACAAATTACTTGAATGTATCAACAAATGCTAATTGAATCAATTTGAATGCATGAAAATGAATTTTCCAAAGTTTTACTCAAAAATTTCCAAAATGCCCCCGAGCCCACGTGGTCAAAACCCGAAGTTCGAACCAAAACCCGATTACCCATTCCCCCACAAGTTCGTATCTATGATTTGTTTTGAAATCGGACCTCAAATTGAGGTCCAAATTCCCAATTTTAAGAAAACCTAAGTTCTACCCAAAATCCCTATTTTCACCCATGGAAATCCTTGATTTTAAGATGAAAACATGTTTAATGATGTTAAAGATTGAAGAAATTAAGTAAAAATTGACTTACAAATGATTTGGAGAAGATAGGTTTCTTGGAAAATCGCCTATGGAGTTTGTGTTTTGAAAGAATGAAGAGAAAGGGTTTAAAATTCGTCTAAGTATGAAACAGCTGGGTCTCAGATGTGGGAATTGCGAAACTGGGTTCGCAATTGCGAACCCAGCATGCTTGGGAATTGCAAAGTAATTGTTCGCATTTGTGAACTCCCCCATTTTCCCCAGTTCTCGCATTCGCGACCTCAGGCATCGCTTTTGCAACTGGGCCTTCGCATTTGAGAACCCAGTGGTCGCATTTGCAATCAGGCCTTACCAGGACACCACTTCGCATTTGCGATGACTCGCTTCGCCAGTTCTGAGATGCACAACTGATTTTTTAAATGTTCAAATGCACTCGCGGCCTTAACAAAACTCTCCCGAGCCCTCGGGGCTCCAAACCAAACATACACACACCCTCAAAAACATCCTACGGACTTATTCGTGCGATCAAATCGCCAAAATAACATCATATACATTGAATCAAGCCTCAAAACTCAAGATTTCTTCACACTTTTCATAAAACACAGATTTTCCATTTTTGAGTCCGAAACACGTCAAATGACGTCCGTTTTCAACCAAACTTTTATAGAAAGCGCTTAAATCACATATAAGACTTGTACCGGGCGTCGGAACCAAAATACGAGCCCGATACCATAGTCTACTGATCAAATTTCCTTTCTATTTTCCTTAATTAATTTCAAAAAATAATTTCACACAAAAATTCATTTTTCGGGCTTAGGACTTCGGAATTCGATTTCGAGCATACGCCTGAGTCCCATAAATTTCTACGGACCCTCCGGGACCGTCCAATCACGGGTCCGGATCCGTTTATCCAAAATGTTGATCAAAGTCAACTTTAATCATTTTAAAGCCATGTTTATTTGAAATTTTCACAGAATTTAACATATAAGCTTTTCGGCTACGAGCCTGGACTGCGCACGCAAATTGAGGCAAGTAAAAATGAGGTTTTCAAGGCCTCGAAAGCACGGAATGAAAGAGAAAACGGTGATGACCCTTTTGGGTCGTCACAGTCTCCATCCGTTTTTCTTTCAAAAATATTAGCAATATCTTAGTACCTCTGTCACAAACCTTTGCCAATAAGCTTTTGAGACAGGCACACTTCTAGAAGGGATAAATAAAACTTACCTTTGTCTAATACCCAAAATTCCTAATGCCAATGATCTAAAAAAATTTGGCCTATTGGTTTGTAATACTATTTATAAAATAATCACAAAAACCATAGCTAATAGACTAAAACCTTTTTTAGAAAACTTAATATGCCCTTACCAGGCTAGTTTCCTCAAAGGAAGACTGATAATGCTATTATAATTCAGGAATTGATGCTTAAAATGAAAAGATCTTGAAAAGGCTTTTGACCGGCTAGAATGGTCTTTCATTTATAGAACCCTCTGTCATTTTCAATTCCCTCCAAAAATCACTACCTTAATTATGAATTGTATCACAATCAGCAATATAGTTGTCTTGGTTAATGGTAGTAGGAGCAATTTCTTCATCACTCTCAGTAGAGGCATTAGACAGGGGGATCCTTTATCTCCTTATATATTTATCCTTTGCATGGAGATGTTGTCCATCCAGATTAATCATCATATAGATATTGGTACCTGGTCCCCCATCAATATAGGAAGGAACCAGTGCAAATTATCCCATCTATTCTATGCGGATGACTTACTCTAATGTGCAAAATAGATAATAAAAAATCCCCTAATTCAATCCTCAATTGCCTGAACTCCTTTTGCAAACTGCCAGGACAAAAAATTAATTTGACAAAGTCAGAAATTATTGTATCCAAAAATTTCCCCATCGACACCTCAAAAGATTTGTCAAAGCTTTTTAATATAAAAATTAGTTATAGTTTTGGTAGATACCTAGGTTTTCCTATTACAAATACCAAGCATAGACATTCTGATTACCAATTCATCCTTGATAAAATGGCTATCAAAATGGCTTCCTGAAAATCAAATTATCTTAGCATGGTAGGAGGATAACCTTTGAAGCTGCATCTCTAAATAGCATTCCTAACCATGTCATGAAGTATAGCTACCTGCCTATCAGGATTATCAAATACATTGATAAAATCCAGAAAAATTTCATTTGGGGTTCCACCATAACTTTTAAGAAAATTCATCTTCTATCTTGGGATACTTTGACAAAGGATAAGGAGAAAGTGGGTCTTGGCATCTGTCACGACCCAAATCCCAAACCCGGTCGTGATGGCGCCTCTCGTGAAGACAAGGTCAGCCAACAAAACAAACGCTTCCTTTTAACAGTTATTTAACACAATTATAGTACAACATGGTTTAATAATACCGAATAGCAGAAATATAGATAAAAATGCGGAAATCCAACCCAACTCAACCCGACCGGGGTATCAAAAGTCACGAGCATCTAAAGGAGACTGAACACCATTATATGGCCAATAATATACACAAAATAAAATCTGGCGTTCAAAAGATGAAGTCTGGTGCCGCGAACACTGGCGGTCACCTTGCTCAGCTTCAATAATAATGCCTTCAATCCGCTAATAACCCGCTACCGGGGGAACAATACCTACAACTGCACGTGAGGTGCAGGGAGTNTTATATAGAACAGTACAACCCTTTTGAGAAAACAGTGAAACCGTGAAATCCTTTGGAAAACATCTGGGCTCAGTTAAAACCTCTTTTGAAAATATTCCTTTTCAACAGTTGCGAAAATAATTTCAACAAGTAAGAAATAATCAGAAATCTGCCCCTCGGGCTCAATATCAGCCTCTCAGTACAGTATCAGCCCCGCGGGCTCACTCCCAACTCACAAAGTACAACATCAGCCTCTCGGGTTCACTCCCAACTTGCAAAGTACAACATCAGCCTCTCGGGCACAGCACTCCATTAACAAATAACACCAGGGTATCTGGTAAACAGTGCAAGAAGTAGCATGGATGCCAATGATATGAGTGTTGAATGTCATGACAACATTACAACATAAGAACAAATACATGAGTGCAATGCAATGCATATGACGGTACACTCTAGTACCCGCTGCAGCGTGCAGCCCACTCCATTTATTTATCGTCGACGGCGCTCACTGGGGGGGTGTACAGACTCCGGAGGGGCTCCTACAGCCCAAGCGCTATATCACTGTGGCGTGCAGTCCGATCCAATATATACATACTGCGGCGTGCAGTACGATCCATATAATATACTACAGCGGCATGCAGTCCGATCCATATATCATATACTGCTGCGGCGCGCAGCCCGATCCATGCTCAGTCTAGAAAATTATCATAAGCCCATTGGGCATTTATAAAACAGTAGTTCTCAGCCTGAAATATCATTTAAAATATCATTTGAGTTTTCAAAACTTAGAAGTATGGCTAAGTTTGCAAAACAGTATTTAAAACCTTGGACTGAAACCAAATGATATGCAAGATATGCTAAAACAATAATATCAATCCCCGAAGGGTTCACATAGTTGGCACGAAGCCCAAACATGGCAGTCAGCCCATAGTATGATGATACAAGTAGTTTCAATCAAATACACAGTAAAATCAACAACCGGGACGGACCAAGTCACAATCCCCAATGGTGCTCTACCCCACGCTCATATCCGGCGTCAAGTCACCTCAATACAGCACTATGATGTGCAAATCCGGGGTTTCAAACCCTCAGGATATCATTTACAAGTATTACTCACCTCGAACCTGTGAAATCTCTAGCTCGCGATGCCTTTGACCCTCAAACCGGCCTTCACGCGCATCAAATCTATCCAAAATCATAGCGAATACATTACAATATTGAAATGGGACAATACCCAATCGAAAACAATCGAAAAATATCGAAATTCACGAAATTTGCAAAATTCGAGCCCCGGGCCCACGTCTCAAAAAATTGTAAAATTAACATCAACAGATTCCTTATCTCGCCACGCGTCCGTACATAACAAGAACACCCAAATCGGACCACACATGGCCCTTCAAATCCGAAATTTAGAATTTCAATCTCAAGCCCTAATTTCTTATAATTTGGCTATATTTTCATGAATTTCAAGGATGATTTCACGATAAAAACATGTATTTAATTCATAGGACTTACCTCCAATCACTTCCCGTCAAAACCCCTTCAATTCCCATCCAAAAGCTCTCAAGAATCACCAAAAATGGTGAAAAAATGGGTTGGGTTCGCGGATGAAATGTTTTTAACATTCTGTCCGGGTACTGTAGCTAACACTATGCGATCGCATTAGAGCATTGCGATCGCATAGAACAAAATTTCGGGGCACTGTAGTTAACTCTATGCGATTGCATAGAACAAAATCCTGGGTACTGTAGCTAACACTATGCGAACGCATAGAACAAAAATCATGGTACTGTAGCTAGCACTATGCGATCGCATTAAGGCATTGCGATCGGATAGAACAAAATTGCTGTGCACTGACTGCTGCATTTCTGCAGCATTTTCCAACTTTAAAAATTCTCACTAGCCATCGGAAATCACCCCGAAGCCCCCGAGACCTCAACCAAAAATACCAACACCTCCTAAAACATCATACAAACTTGCTCGAGCCATAAAAATACTATCGTTAACATCAAAATCGTCAAGTTTTCATCAATCAAGGCCTAAGTTAAACTAAAACTTCCAAAATTCTCATTCAATCAAAAACCCGACCTAAACACCTTCGAATTAACTGAAATTTGTACACAAGTCCAAAACCACCAAACGAAGCTACTGAAACTCTCGGAATTCCATTCCGACTCCCGGATCAAAATTTCACCTATCAACCAGAAATCGCCAAAATACTAACTTCGCCAGAATAGGCTAACTTCTTCACCGGACCTCCAAAATTACATTCGATTGCGCTCCTAAGCCTTAAATCATCACCCGGAGCTAACCGAATCATCAAAATTTAATTCCGGGCTCTCTAACTCACAAGTCAATGTTCGGTTGACTTTTTCAGACTAGTTCTTCCTTAAAGAGACTAATTGTCTCATTTCTTATCAAAATCACTCCAAATAAATTCTAACGCACCCAATACCGATAATGAAACATAAGAAGGCAGGAAATGGGAAGAACGGGGTAGTAACTCACGAGACGACGGGTCGGATCGTCACATTCTCCCTAACTTAAACAAACGCTCGTCCCCGAGCGTACCCAGAGTCACCCTAGAAGCCAACCAATAGTTCAATACCCTTACTAAGTATATACCCGGGGTGATTCCACGTCACCCTCTCTTATATAGGTCCGATAACACATTTAAATCGAATTTACACAATCCAGTCTCGCCCATAAATCATAGAACTACCTTTTTACTTCTGAAACCATCAATATGATCAAAATCTCACACCTATACTTGAATAGTCTCGAACCAGCTGTAATACCCATACCTGCAACCTCGGGTGAAATCATATGATATACTACATAATCCAAGCACTCGAAACGATAACTTCTATTCACCGTAGTTGCCCACAACAACCAAATACCGATAGAAAATCCCTTATTAGCTAAAGTCTTATTCCAACACTTTCATATACTGCCAACGATAAATGAGACACACAGCAAACCATAACCATTTTTTAGATCAACCAATTGTGAAGCCACTCCCATTTTGACTAATACCACAACAGATTTCCGAGCCGAACCTCGATATTATCCTTCTAACGAGCTGAAATCAAATTCGTTCGTATTCATCAATGACCCCAACGATCACCTCGAATCTAATACACCACTCTGGTGATATGACACCTCAATACAGGCCTAAGCCTCAACTTGCGTTATACGCGCACCAATAAGAAACGGTCCGAACATACTCAAAGCAAGAAAATGATTCCATATTTCTTTGTTGCACGCGCGATCCCATTCAAATACTTATTCCACGTGAAACACCTCTGCACTGACATCCGCCACGAAGGCCCAATTAAGAAGAAATCTTTCCCGGCTGTTCGTTGGTACTTTGAAATGTAAATCATTCTGCTAAAACATATTCTAACGCACTTCACCACTTAACCTGTGGCATTTCCGGTGTAGCCCCTAATGCAATAGTTCAAAATCACCCAATACTAAACAACCAGTATACACCCAAATATCATGCCCAAAATCTAATATACCAAACAAAGAAAGATCCACAACCACTACATGGTCTGTACCTGAGAACTCCAGTCTCCAACTCTGTATAGCACACAATTCATCATACCTGATCCCAGTTTCCACCGTGCAATACACGCACACATTTGACACTCCTTCATTCCATGACAGATACTAGATATTTACCCGTGCTTCCGAGCAAACCCGAATACCACCAGTGGACCCAACAAGAACATGCCGCAATACTACTGAAATATAATCAGTTTAATCACATTACCTCTTTCTGAGACATATACTCTCATCAAATCACTTCCACTTAGCAATATCATTTTCCCTAATCATCATAAGATCATTTATCTAATCACTTAGGAGGAATCACTACAAATCCCATGCTCTGTATGACATACACAGGTCTTGTTCAAATTCTTACAATACTGACACGACGGATGAGACCTGTACACATTCATAACTACTATCGAAACAACAATTCATTAGTTCTATACTCTTGGCAAGAACTATCACCTCATTCTGAGCCAAACAATGGTTCTTAGCTCTTTAATTTACTTCATATACTCATATTGCACTAATCTCAAATTCAATGATCTCGTCCCACCCAGTACCAACTGCTCAAGCAATAAGCCACCCCAGACATAATCAAAAGCCGCATATGATGCCCTAATATGCCAATAGGATACCAATTCGAACGCGATACAAAAAAAAAAAGAAAACGAACTCTGGAAGGAATTACAAATCCCACGCACTAATACGGACTTTCCTTAGAAAACAGGAAACAAGGCATACAAAGATAGCATATAGAAAAACTATACCCGATTTCACACTATTGCGGCGTGCAACCCGATCCAGATAACATACCTATGGCGGCGTACCACCCGTTCCACACATAGATCTCACATAAGGAGATACACATCGAGCCAAATCTGCTCATTATAACCAAATACCGAATATCGGTCATAAGCATGCTAAGTGCATAATATCATCCCTGAGGGATATTTAGCGTTATAAACTACAAAACTCAAGCACAACTGAGGTGTGATATACAAATTTGAATTTCAAGAGCCAATATGCTCATATAACATCATTCCTACCAGGATTCTCAACACATAGCAATTTCTCAAGTCGTCTCACAACTTGCATGGCGCAATGCATCACTACGCGAAATATCTGACAATGAGACATCAACCTAACTACTCCTCCATGAGGACCGCATTACTAAAATGCACACATCTGGCCTGATGTAGAGCCATTATTCACATTAAATCTTTCCATCGACTTCAAGCCGATTCTGATCACACTGAACTAGTTTGATAACCTTTCAAAGATCCATAATAACTCCCATTTTTCTCATAACACACAAGAACAATCATCATAATCGGAGTAATCCTCCCCGGTTCACAACCCAATATGCCAAGTGCCCTCCAGGCATGAATCTTCAATTTAACGACACCATCACAAACTTTATACTTGATTTACATCTTTAATCAATCAAGTGATCACATGCCACATTTATATAATCTTCTCGTGGGATACTCCCCCACAACAATATCTGGAGCGTACCTCCAAACCACCGGTTGCACTAACGCTGAAGAGCGATCAAGAGTCACTAACCAGGACGCAAAACCCTTTTTACAAAACAGCGATCTTTGGTGACGCTGAAGACAATGCCAACTTACCGTAAACATCGAAACTTATCTCCTGCTCATCCGAGCCCATGACATCTTGTCAAAAGAATTTCCTTCACTCGTGCCATTCTCGGCCCAATTTCCATAACCAGAACTGATTCACCAGCATGCATCAAATCGGAACTAACATAGTACGTAACTGTACAATCTGCTAACCAATAGCAAGCTCCCCAACTTGGCTCAAAGCCATAAATCAAAACGCACTCAATAAATCACAGCACATGTATCCTATTGTTGCCGTAATACCATAGTGAGACTAAACTCACTCCTTCATAAGTCCATGGAAATACAAATCATCTGGAGTTTTACTCTTCTACAATTCTTGCATTTACTCACACAACAGTTAAGCCCACTCATTAGGCGACAAGTTTTCACTAAGTCCCCAAATCTTTCAAAAATTTTGGCAGAGTTTCCTTTGTAATTGGGTCTATCCACCTACCATAGAATCATCAAAACCATCCTAACAACACGCTCACAACTTGACAAAGCATCACAATGTGTATCAATAATATTAATCTCAATACTACATGTATTATATTATCAAAATTGATACATGAACATGCGTTGCACCTATTCGAATCATAACACATAGAAAATACCTTTAGATCCTCCATTATTGGGCTATTCAACTGAGTAAGAACATATTACTTCTTTAATGTTTTCGACCTTCAAGGTGTGCTCCTCGACATAGATTTCGTCATAATACATTTACAGAAGCGATCTTAGCTCCCAGACTTATCTAACTAGTATGACAAATGGTTTCC
>MU783462.1:109941-125211 GCA_026770625.1 Nicotiana glauca
TACTGAGCGCTCACGTGCGCATACAGACGTGTGAAAGGAATTTCAAGAGGTATATCTCAAGCTGAATCAAGTACGCGTGATAAGAATTCCAAGAAAGTGAAGTTTTCCTAAAGATTCTGCAGCCTCTCGAGGATAAATACAGACGTCTCCGTACCGATCCGCGAGACTCTACTAACCTGCTCATAACCCGTGAGACCTAGTAACCTAGGCTCTGATACCAACTTGTCACGACCCAAATCCCAAACCCGGTCGTGATGGCGCCTCTCGTGAAGACAAGGCCAGCCAACAAAACAAACGCTTCTTTTTAACAGTTATTTAATACAATAGTAGTACAACATGGTTTAATAATACCGAATAGCGGAAATATAGATAAAAATGCAAAAGTCCAACCCAACTCAACCCGACCGGGGTGTCACAAGTCACGAGCATCTAAAGGAGACTGAACACCATTATATGGCCAATAATATATACAAAATAAAATCTGGAGTTCAAACGATAAAGTCTGGTGCCGCGAATGCTGGCAGTCACCCTGCTCAGCTTCAATAATAATGCCTTCAATCCGCTAATAACCTGCTACCGGGGGAACAATACCTGCAACTGCACGTGAGGTGCAGGGAGTAAAGTGAGTACTCCAACTCAGTGAGTAATAAAAGTAAATAATAGCTGAAAGCAAGAAATCACGTAAGGTACTCCATGCTATATAGAACAGTACAACCCTTTTGAGAAAACAATGAAACTGTGAAATCCTTTGGAAAACATCTGGGCTCAGTTAAAACCTCTTTTGAAAATATTCCTTTTCAACAGTTGCGAAAATAATTTTAACAAGTAAGAAATAATTAGAAATCTGCCCCTCGGGCTCAATATCAGTCTCTCAGTACAGTATCAGCCCCGCGGGCTCACTCCCAACTCACAAAGTACAACATCAGCCTCTCGGGCTCACTCCCAACTCACAAAGTACAACATCAGCCTCTCGGGCTCACTCCCAACTTCCAAAGTACAACATCAGCCTCTCGGGCAACTCCATTAACAAATAACACCAGGGTATCTGGTAAACAGTGCAAGAAGTAGCATGGATGCCAATGATATGAGTGCTGAATGTCATGACAACATTACAACATAAGAACAAATGCATGAGTGCAATGCAATGCATATGACGGTACACTCTAGTACCCGATGCAGCGTGCAGCCCGCTCTATTTATTTATCATCGACGGCGCTCACTGGGGGTGTGTACAGACTCCGGAGCGGCTCCTACAGCTCAAGCGCTATATCACTGCGGCGTGCAGTCCGATCCAATATATACATACTGCGGCGTGCAGTCCGATCCAATATATACATACTGCGGCGTGCAGTCCGATCCATATAATATACTACTGCGGCATGAAGTCCGATCCATATATCATATACTGCTGCGACGCGTAGCCCGATCCATGCTCAGTCCAGAAAATTATCATAAGCCCCTTGGGCATTTATAAAACAGTAGTTCTCAGCCCGAAATATCATTTAAAATATCATTTGAGTTTTCAAAACTTAGAAGTATGGATGAGTTTGCAAAACAGTATTTAAAACCTTGGACTGAAGCCAAATGATATGCAAGATATGCTAAAACAATAATATCAATCCCCGAAGGGTTCACATAGTTGGCACGAAGCCCAAACATGGCAGTCAGTCCATAGTATGATGATACAAGTAATTTCAATCAAATACACAGTAAAATCAACAACCGGGACGGACCAAGTCACAATTCTCAACGGTGCTCTACCCCACGCTCATATTCGGCGTGCAAGTCACCTCAATACAGCACTATGATGTGCAAATCCGGGGTTTCAAACCCTCAGGATATCATTTACAAGTATTACTCACCTCGAACCGGTAAAATCTCTAGCTCGCGACACCTTTGCCCCTCAAAGCGGCCTTCACGCGCATCAAATCTATCCAAAATCATAGCGAATACATTACAATATGGAAATGGGACAATACCCAATCGAAAACAATCGAAAAATATCGAAATTCACGAAATTTGCAAAACCCGAGCCCCGGGCCCACATCTCGAAAAATTATAAAATTAACATCAACAGATTCCTTATCTCGCCACGAGTCCGTACATACCAAGAACACCCAAATCGGACCACAAATGACCCTTCAAATCACAAATTTAGAATTTCAATCTCAAGCCCTAATTTCTTATAATTTGGCTATATTTTCATGAATTTCAAGGATGATTTCACGATAAAATCATGTATTTAATTCATAGGACTTACCTCCAATCCCTTCCCGTCAAAACCCCTTCAATTCCCATCCAAAAGCTCTCAAGAATCACCAAAAATGGTGAAAAAATGGGTTGGGTTCGCGGATGAAATATTTTTAACATTCTGTCCGGGTAATGTAGCTAACACTATGCGATCGCATTAGAGCATTGCGATCGCATAGAACAAAATTCCGGGGCACTGTAGCTAACTCTATGCGAATGCATAGAACAAAATCCTGGGTACTGTAGCTAACACTATGCGAACGCATAGAACAAAAATCCTGGTACTGTAGCTAACAGTATGCGATCGCATTAAGGCATTGCGATCGCATAGAACAAAATTGTTGTGCACTGACTGCTTCATTTCTGTAGCATTTTCCAACTTTAAAAATTCCCGTTAGCCATCCGAAATCACCCCGAGACCCCCGAGACCTCAACCAAAAATACCAACATCTCCTAAAACATCATACAAACTTGCTTGAGCCATAAAAATACTATCGTTAACATCAAAATCGTCATGTTTTCATCAATCAAGGCCTAAGTTAAACTAAAACTTCCAAAATTCGCATTCAATCAAAAACCCGACCTAAACACCTCTGAATCAACTGAAATTTTGTACACAAGTCCAAAACTACCAAACGAAGCTACTGAAACTCTCGGAATTCCATTCCGACTCCCGGATCAAAATTTCACCTATCAACCGGAAATAGCCAAAATACTAACTTCGCCAGAATAGGCTAACTTCTTCACCAGACCTCCAAAATTACTTCCGATTGTGCTCCTAAGCCTTAAATCATCACCCGGAGCTAACCGAATCATCGAAATTTAATTCCGAGCTCTCTACCTCACAAGTCAACATTCGGTTGACTTTTTCATACTAGTTCTTCCTTAAAGAGACTAATTATCTCATTTCTTATCAAAATCACTCCAAATAAATTCTAACGCACCCAATACTGATAATGAAACATAAGAAGGCAGGAAATGGGAAGAACGGAGTAGTAACTCACGAGACTACGGGTCGGATTGTCACAACATCCATTCTGCAATGGATAAAAACTAGTGACTCTAGCAAGTCTCTCATAACGACTCCTTCATAAACCCCAGCTTCCTTACTCACAAATTCTCACATCCCTTTATGGTACATCCAAAAATTTGAAAACCACTTCCTTTATTTGGAAAAGTATAATAAAAGGATGGGAGATTTGCAACAAAGGTCTAAAATGGATCTCTCATCCAAACTTTTTCATGAACATCTGGGAAACAAATTGGATCCCCAAAAATTATGTACTTAGAAGTCAAATAGAAGGCCCTCTCACTATTCCCAGCAGGAAGCTTAGTATCAAAATATTTTGGTCAAATAACAAGTGGGACTTAACAAAAATCGTCTTTCAACTCCCTCATCATATAAAGAATGTCATCCTCTCCATTCATCCTCTCCAAAGTGGCCAGGACACCTGTTATTGGAAATTAACAGGAAATGGATATTCACGACAAAATTTGCTACAAAGCGATCCAATCAAATGAAAATAACTTGGTAGATTTCAACTGGATTTGGGACTCTAAGTGCCCAAACAAGATAATTTTTTTACTATGGAAATACCTTCATAATAGACTACCCACGCGCTCGTACTTACAACATATAGGGTTGAACATTGATCCTCTATGTCCATTTTGTAAAAATAAAGAGGAAACACTTGAATATATTTTCACAACTTGTACAACTGTTAAAATTATTGGATCACATTAGGACAAAAATTTTCTCCGAAAAAAGGGGCACCCAGTGGATTCATAGTATTAGAAACCTAAGATCCTCTACCCCCTCACCCTACCTTACATGGGAGAAGGTTTTTCCATTCGTCATGTGGAGCATTTGGGTAAACAGGAATAGTAACAACCACTGTAACGTGGCCCTCAACTTCAACCCTTCACATGTAATTTCTCTAGCTTTAGAGTATAATCTTCTGACTACAAAGGAACCTTTATTTGTTCAATCTCATACTATTAAGGTCGCATGGCACAAACCTTCTCCTAATTTTTTCAAACTAAACATAGATGGAGCCTTTCAAGAAAATACAAAT
The DNA here is from genome assembly GCA_026770625.1 of Nicotiana glauca. Classification (NCBI taxonomy): domain Eukaryota; kingdom Viridiplantae; phylum Streptophyta; class Magnoliopsida; order Solanales; family Solanaceae; genus Nicotiana; species Nicotiana glauca. The sequence continues at coordinate 114,267 of MU783462.1, forward strand.
ATGGGAGGGATGGGTGGTGTATTCAGAGACCATAGAGGGGACTGGATAATGGATTTTCAGCACTCCAATCCCTCAAGATTCCCCCTTCAAGATGAATTGGAAGCACTAAAGGAAGGACTTTCAATCGCTCTAAGTCATGGTTATACTCCACTAGTGGTGGAAACGGACGCAACGGAGGTTATCAAAGTATTACATTCTAATTGCGTCCCTTACAACTCTACTATTATTAATTGCAGGTGGTTAATGCACCAGCTAAAGCAACCGAAAATCAGCCATAATTTTCGGGAGGAAAACAAGATAGCTCACAGGATGGCTAAGGAAGGACTAAAGCATGCACGAAAACACCAACTTTTTGTTAATCATGTGCCTTTCATTTTAAATAACTTAGATATGGATAAGAATGATTATGTATATTTGCTTTAAAACGTCAGTACTAATGTGTGTTTTAGTTTGGCCGAAATGGGAAATTTGAATATCCTCGAGGCTTGTAGTTTTGTTAACGATGTAACTGTTGGTACTCCATAATGTTTTAAATAAATTATCTTTTCCGGTCAAAAAAAAAGTGGCAACAATTGTGAGACATAAATTTTCTTGTCAAACTAATATAATAAGATACGCTCTATGTCCACTGGAAAATAATGCCTACCTGATTTGGCCCATATTTTCTCTTCTCTCTCTATTGCCTCTCTCTTTCCTCTCTAATCCATCCAGATCTAGATTCAAAAATCTATAGATATAATTAAGCTTCTCTATAAATTTTTCTTTACTTTTTTTAACAAGCAATTCTGGACCTAAAAGGTTTCTAACTAAAAAATGGCGAAAAACTTTTAGATTTTTGAAATTTTTTCACTAAATGGTTTTCATGTGTTCTTCACCCAAAAAATAAAATCAGTGTTTAAAATACGAATTTAGGCAAGAAAGTGTCAATCAATCAATACAAATCACAAACACTCAAGAATTTTGATCCTCCAGATTTTAGCTTCTCAAGTTCGTTAATGGTGGTTTCAAAATAATCCACTACTAAGCCCATTTGAAGGTGATTTGCATTCCTTGAAGATGTAAAAACTTATTTGAAAATTTCAAATACCCATCTGGATTAGAAACTTCAAATTAAGAATTGTAGACTTTCAAATTTGAGATAAATTTTCTTTTTCTTCTTGTTCTCCTTCTTTTTCTTGGTATTTTGGTGTTAAAGTAGAAGTGTGGTGGCAGATATAATGTATTTTCTAATCTAAATATTGTAAAACTAGTATTTATATAATATTATATAATTGTATATAAGTATATATAAATGTGTAAAAGTGTGAATATTTGTGTATAATAATATATTTTATTATACATTGCCTGTGGATATCGTCCAAGTTTGACACTTTCTTCTCGTCTTCTTCGTTTTCATATTTTTTGAAATGGATTATTATACATTGCATATATAAATTTATGTAAATTTATACATCATTTTATATGTACTACAATTAAAAATGAAATCAAAAGTTTGTATGTTTTCTTGCTTTTGTCGAACAATCTAAGTATAAATCGACTTTCTTTGTTAATTTCTCTACAAAACTCACAAAATTGCAGCAAATATTTTTCAATTTTGTTTTTAATTTCTGTTATTTGGAACTTTGGAAGGAAGAAAATTTAGGTTTTTTTTGTTAATTTAAATTTTTATTACCAGGAAAGATATGTACAAGTGCAAAGCAAAAACCCTTCTCTGTCATTCTACGGTTGGACATGTAGCCCCAACTATAGAAACTTCTATTAACTAGTCAACACCAAATCTACTAAACAATACTCCCTCCGGTCCAAAATAAGTGATTTTTTTGCCTTTTTTTTTGTGATCCAAAATAAGTAATTTTTTCAGATTTCAAGAATGAATTAATTATTTTTTTCTTACATTGTCCTTGGAGTAAATAGTGTTGGAATATGTGTGAGGAGTGTTTATGTGAGATAGTAAAGGTTAATATGGTCAATTCTATTGTCAATTAATGCTAAAAGGTAGATTTCTTAATCTGTATGAAAACATCCAAAAAATCACTTATTTTGGACCGGAGGGTGTACTATCTATGGATAGAAGTTTAGATTTTGTAGACTTTTCACTAAACTGGATTTCAGACTCCCCCGGCAATGGATCTCTTGAACTATCAATCTAACCATGTCCTCACATCTTTTCTTTTGATTTCGAAAAATTTTCCAATTTCTCTCCTGCCATATGTGATAAACAGCACACGTTAGCATCAATCTATATATGGGTGCCAATGCTCTTCTCCCTTATACAAAACTTTTAGCCCATTTGATCTCCTCGGTCCATCCTTTAACTGCTCTTCTTATTCCAGCCCAATGCAATAATTTCCCCCATATAGCTGCTGAGTATTACATTCAAAGAATAAAGGCTCATGATCCTCATCAGCTTATTCACACTGAGCACAGACTGGGTTTGTTATGCTGCCCCATCTGATAAGTCTACCTCTAGTGTATAACCTGCCTTATATGGCTATATATACAATAAAGATCCATTTAAGACAACTATTATTGTTACATAGTAATTTCCTCCATGGAACCTTTGGAAAATCTCCCCTTAGCTTGTTGTATATAATTTTATTGAGTAACAATTTGCATTCATCACCTCTTCCACGCCAATATTTGCTTCAGTTAGATACTTGTCAGCTTCTAGGATCTTTTGAGTCTGCCATGTTGCTTGTTTAGCTCTGACAGTCCATGTTTTACCTTGCTTCAGTTAGATCCTTCTTTTTGCACAAATTCCAGAGGTGTTTAAGAATTACTGCTTTGTTCCATGTAATAATATCAGTTATATTTAATCCACCTACAGTCTTAGACCAGCAGAGTTGTTTCCAAGCCACAGTGCCTTCTTACTACTTCCAGCCTCCCCAGTCCATTGGAACCTCTTACATATAAATTCAATCTTCAATGGGATCTTTTTTGGCAGTGGGAAGATCTGTGACCAAAAAGACTGAATGGCATTCACAACACTACTGATCAGTTGCAATCTTTTTGCATATGACAGGAATTTTGCTGTCCGGTGTTGCACATTTGCCAAAATCTTATCTAGCAGAGGTTGACATTGAGCCACCGATAGTCATTTTGCACTTAATGGAACTCCAAGTTATCTGAATGGAAGAGACCCCATAGAGAATCCCAGTCTATGCAAAATTTGTTGTTGATCTTCCATTGGCACCCCTCCAAAATATATACAGCTCTTTTCTTGATTTGCAATCAGCCCATGTGAGTTAGAAAACTTATGAAAATAATCATATAGCATCTGAGTAGACACTATATCACCTTTGCAGAATAATAACAGATCATCGGCAAAACTCAGTCGTACTATGTTTATCTTCTCACATCTAGGATGACAATTAAAGTCTGGTTTATTCATCAAATCCTTCAACAACCTTGTCAAGTATTATATTGCCAAGACAAAGAGATATGGTAATAAAGGGTCTCCTTGTCTGACTCCCCGCTTAGCATCAAATGGAACTGTTGGGTTGCCATTTATACAATTGAATAAGATATTATGGTAACACTACTCATAATCCATTTTATGAATTGGTCTGGTATGTTCATTGTTGTGAGAACCTGTTCTAAGAATATCCATTTCAGGGAATTATATGCCTTCTGCATGTCTATCTTGATCATACATCTGGGTGAAATTCCTTTCCTTCCATAACCTTTCACAAGCTCATGCTTTAGTAAAATGTTGTCATTCAGCAATCTACCTAGTACAAAATCTGCCTGACTCTTGTCAACCAAATCATCCATCACTGATTTGCAATCTACTTGTTAGAATCTTTGAGATGATCTTATACAAGATAGTACAGCATAAGGTAGGTCGATACTGCTTGATTGAGGCTGGGGTTTTCACTTTGGGAATAAGAGTGACTAAAGTGCTATTGACTGGTTTGTAAATTTTACTCTTTTGTAAATTTTACTCTTACTGAAGAAGTTATGACCTGCTGCTGTTAGATCCTCCACAATTATGCTTCATGCTTTCTTGTAAAAACATGCATTGAAATCATCACCCCCTGGTGCTTTCGAGTTATCAATACCTTGTAAGGCTTTGAAAACATCATCTCTGGTGAAAGGAGTGATTAGTTTTAGTTGTTGTTTCCTTCTTAAAACTGGTCCTTGCTTCATCATATTAGGATCGATTGCACGCATTCTACTAGCTGACTTCCCTAGAAGTTTCTTATAAAAACACACTATTTCTTGCTCAATACCTGCTACAGTTTTTATCAAGCTTCCATCATCAGCTGTAAGTAATATAATTTGATTTTATGAGGCTCTCCCTTTCATACTAGCAAAGAAAAAAGTTGTGTTAGAGTCCCCTAGTTTAAGCCATTGCACCCTTGACTTCTGCTTGAATATACTTTCCTCTATCATACTCCATTTCTCAAGCTTCTGTCTAATGGTTTTTTCAGCTTCAAACATATCAATAGTTGATGCAATGCTTCTTATCTGTGCTTGAATATTCGCCAATTCCTCTCTTATCTATTTGACCTTTATAGTTGTACCAACAAATTGTTTCCTATTCAAGCCTTTTAGAGCAACTTTCACCTTTTTCAGATTCAACTATGTACCCTCCATATTGATACTCCTGTTTTGCCATCCTTCCTGTGTCATTTGGCCAAATTCTAGATGATCAGCCAAACAATTATAGAACTTGAACGATTTTTTTCTGCTATCCTCTCTTACTTCCAGCTCTATACACAAGGGAGAGTGATCTGAAAAACGAGGATCCATCACTTGAACTTGAATAGGAGGCATTTCCATCATCCATTGAGCATTTAGTATAACTGATAACTAGGGATCCTAGCTTATTTTATACTCCTTTTTGCTTGAGTTTTAGATTAAAAAGTGTATACAAGTAATCCCGAAAGCTTACATGTTGTGTTTGTTTGCAGTGTTTGGTCAACAAAATGACAAAGAAGTCAAAACCAGCTCAAAAAGGAGTTAAACCTGCACAAGTGCCAAGAACAAGTCAAAGCACCGCTGCAGCAGTAAATCCATTGCGGCTGCAATAGACCCACCGCGGTGTCAATGATTAGAGAGGATGCATTATTGGAGTATTAAGCAATGCGGCCCGCGGTGGATTCTTTGCGGTCGCGGTAGACTCATCGCGGCCGTAGTACATTTGTTGTAGTCCGCAGAAAAGAGATTCAGAGAACATGCAATTTGGGAGTTTCAAGGCACCGCGGTCTGCAGTCCATTTGTTGCGATCCGCGGTGAAGTCATCGCGGGCGCGGTCCATTTACTGCGGTTGGTGGTAGCCAGATTCAGAGAGCAAGATTTGAAGCCAAAAAGCCTCACCGCTGCCGCAGTCTATTCTTCGCAGTCCGCGGTATCTCCGTCAGGGGTATTTTTGTCCAAAAAATTTTGGCCTTGTATAAATACTTCTTTTTTAGACTTTTAGGGTATCTTATCTGTAGTTGATCACGTTAACGTAATTTTTAGTCTATTTTCAGTAATTTTGTAGCTAGTTTTACATTGAATCTTTAAATCTTAGCTCATAATTATATTATATGGGTTATTCTTTATTTCAATATCTGATTTCTTCCATTATTATAAGTAGCTAGACCCATTATCTAGGTTTGTGGCTCAACCCTAGTGTGAGTATTTGATGGGTCTCTTGTTTTAAAGCTTAGATGTTTATGGGTGGTTGATATTTGGCCTAATTTGTGTTTTCCATGTTGAATTAGTGGTTGCAAACACTAATTTGTGCCTTTTTGACTTAGGCTCTTCTTCAGAAAGATAGCTTAAGTCTAGGAAAATCAGTCCAACAAGGAATTGGGATATTCAAGAGATTGATAGCCCCAATTAAAGGGTTAAACCTAGAGCTAGTAATATCCGACTTGAGCCTATTTTGCTTGCACAATTTTGACACCCAATTGGTCTTGAAAAAGTCAATTAAGACAAAGTCATTCAAGCTACTGAGAGATATAGAGTAAGTAGTTTCGTGCATTAGCTATATCGCGATCCCAAACATAACAACTTTGCCTTAGGCTTTAGAAACTATCAAGTATTCACCTAGGGGAAAGTCACTTCCCTAGTGCCTCGTTAACCATTTAGAAAATCTTACAAACATTTTTACTTAGCTTAATTTCGCACATCATTAGTATAAAAATTAGAAATAACAAACAAACAAAGATAATTGAAAGTGTAATCAAGAGCACTACACACTGCTAGTTTAGATAGGAACCCAACTCCCAAACATTCTAGCTCCTTTTGGATTCGATCCCGACCTTTTCGGATAAAAGCTGCATCAATCGCTCTTGCCAATCTGTAGTGGTCTAGGGCTGGACCCGATCAATAACCCTATCTGCCCTGCTATAAACATGGATATTAGTCCATGTATAGCTTCTTCCTACAGTTGGTAGTTCAGTCATTCTACAATCTTCCATAAACTTTCTAAATCTTTGATTTCATTATCCTGAACTACAGTACCATTGGCTCTGTCACCCATATCCCTAATTGCATTGAAATCTCCCATAAGTAGTTAAGGCATGGTCATCTGTTCCTCCAGCTCCTTTAAAGTATCCCACAAATCACGCCTATGATCAATTGTGTGCAGACCATATACATCAGTGAAAAGCAAATTGAAAAGTATAATTAGCATTCTGTACTAATCCATGTATGAATTTCGTGTGACTTTGTAAAGCCGTAAACATATTACTATTAAGATCCCACATAAGCCATATTCTTCCTCTTCCATTTGAAGAGACATTTGAACACCAACCTCCATCCAGGTACAACCTTATTTATTACATCATTTACTTTATCATCTTTAATTCTACGTTTAATAACTGCTATCATAGTTATTTTATTCACCTGTAGAAAGACCTTCGTCTCCTTTTGCTTATATACTTTATTGAACCCCTTACATTCTGTGTAGCTATCTTCATACTGATATGGATTGATGAGGAACCTCCTTTGCATTTTCTTTCATATTCCCCTGTCCCTCAACTGCATCAGCCCATCTTGAATGTTCAGCCTGTGGATCCACTCTTAAAGGAGAAAAACCATTGGTAGTGACAATTTTATATTTCTTATGACTGAGATAGTTAGGCCGCATGCCTTTTCCACTAGATTTTTTCCATGGTGCTTTGTCAGTCTCCTGTGTCTCAATTTGCTGAGTTTTAATTGGTTGTCTATCTTTCACCTCATCAGGTTGTTTGGTTTGTCCTCGTGCTACCTATTGGATTGTTGATTTTTGGATCTTTTCTTGTTGCATATTACCTCCATTCTTATAAACTTTGCCTTGTTGATTTGGTGCTACAAACTTCTGTTTTTGCTGGCCATCCCTCTGTCTGTCTCCCTGTGGTTCAACAAGTGCTTGTGAGACATTACAATCATGCCCAACCATAAGACATTTTTGACAATACTGTGGCACCCAATCATACTCTACTATCTGCTCAAATTCTTTCCCCGATAGATCCTGCACTACAATGCACTTTGGTAATTCTTTGGAAATGTCCATTTCTATTAGAACCATAGCATATGAGATTCTAGCTGTACTAGATGTACATTCATCAGCTTTTATCGGGCATCCCAAACCACTAGCAATTTTACTCAACGTAATCTTACCCCAGCAATTCAAAGGTAGATTTGGGAAACTTACCCACAGTGGAATAGCCTTCAAAACCTCATCATAAAAATGGAAATCAGCAGACCATGATTTGAGGATAATTGGCTTGTTCCCTATAGTATGTGGTCCTGAGTATAATACGTCATTTTTATCTTCTATTGTATTGAACAAAATGACAAAACACCCCTCATTATGATAATAGACTCTTGGTTTAGCTGCAAAGTTCCAATGGGAAGTAATGAATCTTTCCATAGTTCCAATTGATGGTGAGGCACCAATAACATACATTATGATTGCCTTCTGCCACATCTCAATGTCTTCTGCCATTTCCTCTAGTTGCAATTAAACCTTCTTAACTCCATTTTTAATCAGTGGAGGAATATAGACTAGATCCATCCCCTTTTCAACCAATCTGTTGCCCACAAATAGATTCACCCAAGGTTTCTCTATCTTCACATTACTTGAATCTGTTTTCCCGTGTTTAAGAGCATTCTCATCTTGCCTCTCAGTGCCCTGTTGCTCTTCCTCTGCAATTGGTTTATTCGTGCTAGCAATAACTTTTGGACTTGATACTCCTTCTACTATCATAGTCTTCTCCTTCTAATTACTCATTGTTGTCGCTAATGGAACAGTAGTGGTTAATGGAACAGTGTTTTTTCCTGAGCTTTCCACACCAGTCACCCCAGCATGGGACTTAGGTGTGGAATTCATCAAACTATGACTCAAATTCCCCAAATTGTGTGATAACTTTATCTGTATGGTACTCGATCCTTCAGAATTAGGAATTGTCGCTAATATTCCTTTTTCGCAAGCTAGGGTTCCTAATTGTGGATAGTTTCCACAGCTTCTCCCCAAATTGTCATTCCAGCTACCTGATGCTACGAACTCCGCTAGCTGAACTTTTGTCGCATTCCGTTTTGTCCTTCCTCTCCCCAATTTCGATCAGCGCGTGTTAGCAGACGCGCTTAACGTGCGCCTAGAGAGAAGCCACATAGAGAATACATATTTTCATGTAGTCGATTTGAGTTGTATTGTAGCCGATTTGCATGTCAATTACTCAAATGATCACTTAACTTAACAACAAAGTCACTTAACTATGTCTATTGCACTCAAAAGGTTACTCAACTAGATTTTCCAAATTTTGGATTGTCAAATACCTATTTTACCCTCTAAATTATAAATATTTATCGACTTTTATTTTTCTAAAACGTTTTGATATTATGATTTTCTCTTTTTAGTTTATATTATGGACTTACCTATAAAATAAATAAATATTTTTTATAAATTAAAAAATATATATATTTAAGAGTCTATAATACTGGAATAACAAAATAATGAGTATAGTAAAAAATTAATTAGAATAATTTGTTCGTAATAATAATTTTAGTATTAACACAAAAAGAAAAAAAAAAAATATATATATATATATATATATTCCATGCACGACTTAATATATCATATTTTACCCTATACAGATAGTTCCCCTGCTTTCCGGTGACATAACTTTGTGTCGTTGGAAAGTTGGTAGAAACATAATAATATAATTGAACATAATTTTCAATAATATACAATGTATATTATAAAAATACCTCTATTTAAATAATTATTTTGATATTACACGTATAAAATATATATTTTACAACCTTTGTTTTCTTTCATTCTGAATTGTGTAAATAAATTTTTGAATCTTTATTGTTAAAACTAAAATTATTATTACTAACAAATTATTCTAATTAATTTTTTTTACTATGCTCATTATTTTGTTATTCCAGCATTATATATGCTTATATAATTTTTATTTTTATAATTTATAAATAATATTTATTTATTCCGTAGGTAAGTCCATAATATAAATTAAAAGGAAAAACTCATAATATTGAAAAGTTTAAAGAAAATAAAGATTAGATAAATATTTCTAATTTAGAGGGTAAAATAGGTATTTGACAATTCAAAATTTAAAAAATCTAGTTGAGTGACCTTCTTAGTGTAATAGGCATAGTTAGTAGAAATGGGGTGGGGTAGCCACTATTTAAGTTGGTATTTACTTTTTATCCAACATTTTTAATGCTTAGCAATAGTAGCCACTAGTCTATTAAAAATAATATGAAAAGACTGTGTTACCCTTTCCTCCCCAAACGAAAATACACTAATGCAATTACATATCAACGTCGAGATGGTATGATTTATGTCAAGACTTACCGCCGATTTGGTGAATATTATTGGCTAAAGTTTCTTCATGTCAAAAGATGGAATGACAACATTTGTTAAAGTCTGAGGCAAACGAGTCTCTCCCAACTCTCTTGCAGAACTTTGTGAAGATATTTTTCATCATATTTGGGGCCCAAAATGGGAGGCCAAACTCTGCATTTGAAACCAAATCTGTTTTATTATACTATTCTAGAAATTAAACATACAGCATTTTGCATATCTGTACAATTTTTCGCTTGTCATGATAGGTTAGGAAAAAATCATAAATACCTTCTTACCTATAGCTGGATTTTTAACTACACACTTAAATTTTGCACGGTCTTATTACCCCCTTAACAATTTTAAAATGGAATAAATTTACCCTTAAAGTATCACGACCACATCTATGTTGTGTGGTGGAGTACACGCGCCTCAATGTTGTTTACCACTAAAACTCCTTCAGTCACTTCAGATGAAATACAAGTACTTGGTACCAAGGAAATGTAGTCTTGAAGTCATAAAGTTAAGGACACAAATTCAAAAGTCAAGGACAGGCAGTCCTTAACTTATAGTTACAAGTTCAAAAGTTAAGGATAATAGGTCCTTAACTTTAATTTCCAAGTTCAAAAGTTAAGGACAGACAGTCCTTATCTTATAGTTACACGTTCAAAAGTAAAGAACAAGCAGTCCTTAACTTACAGTTACAAGTTCAAAAGTTAAGGACAGACAGTCCTTAACTTACAGTTACAAGTTCAAAAGTTGTGACGACCCAAAGGGGTTATCACCGTATTTCTCCCTTTTTTCGCGCTTCCGAGGCTTTAAAAATCTCATTTTAGTTGCCTCGATTTACGTGCGCAGTCCGGGTGTGAAGCCAAAAAGTTTTTATGTTAAAATATGTAAATTCTGTGGAAACTTTGAAGAATTATGATATTAATATTGATATAGTTGACTTTGGTCAATATTTTGGGTAAACGGACCCGGACCCATGATATGATGGTCTCGGGAGGTCCGTAGAAAAATATGGGACTCGGGCATGTGCCCGGAGTCGAAATTCGAGGTCCAGAACCCCGGTAAAAAGAATTTTTCTGTTAAATTATTTTCTGAAATTATTAAGGAAAAAATAGAAATGAAAATGAGCTAGAAAATATAGGTATCGGGCTC
>MU783465.1:0-36163 GCA_026770625.1 Nicotiana glauca
TTCCCAATTAATTCCCTTTTATTTATTTTAATTTTTTGGAATTCTTTACTTGGGGTAAAAATCACGTGCTCACAAACTCAATAACAAGAAGTAAGTAAACAATTCTCTTATTAATAGGAAATTTCCCAATTGATTCTCGTCATTTAACAATTTATATCTCAAACCAATGAGGCAATATCAATTATTATTAGTGCCAAAAAATTACCATACGCAAATCACGCCGAGGTCGTACGACCCGATCCAACATATAAATATAAAATGTGTATTGTCAAGGGTCGAATGGAACGAACCATAGATGCATCTATTTAACATGCCGAGGTGAACGGCCCGCTCTCATGAGAGTAGTGGAAATTTATCCCACTTGCGGAATATATTTGCGACGCGGTATAGATTTCTCAAATTGTTATAATATTCCTCAATTCTTTATCAAAAATACAACGCTCAAAGGAAAGCTTTCAAATATCAAAATCCTCAATTTCAACTCTTTTCACGACATTCAATAAGCATACTCAATCTCACTTCTTTTCAAGGCAAATAATAAACATAATCAAATAACGATATCAACAAGGCATGGTGTAAACCTATAACTACCCTGACATAAGCATGAACCATAGCTATGGACGGACTCTCGTCACCTCATGCATATATATCCCCCACAAATAGAATCACATATTAATTTAGTTCACCTATGGGGTTAATTCTCTGTTACAAGGTTAGAAAAGGGACTTACCTTGCTCCAAGATTCCATATCCGGGCACTAATCCCTTCCAACAACTCAAACCGATGCCCGACGCTCCAAAATAAGTTAATAAATGTGCAAATCAATGAATATATACTCTAATGCTCATTATAATCCAATTTACAACAATTTCCAACTCCGCCCGAAAGGTCAATGAAAATCACTCTCGGGCCCACGTGCCTGGATTCTAAATTTTTTTGAAGATAAACATTACCCATAACCCAATGAACTAAAATATATAATTTATTCTCAATTCCATGCCCAAATTCGTGGTCAAAATCAAAATATACCAATTTTCTAGGTTTTCCAACAAAACCCCAAATTTCTACAAATTTTCCACGAATTTCCATATTAAAATCTATGTATAATCCAAGTATTTAACTCAAAATACACGGGAAATCACTTGCCTCTTGATGTTGATGGAACCCATCTCAAGATGCTCTCGAACATCGCCTAAGTCCAACTGGAAAATTAGGGAAATGAGCTAAGTCCCGAAATATAAGCCCTTGCTCCAGTCCCAGATGTCGCATTTGCGATATCTTGTTCGCAACTACGATGTTCGTAATTGCGACATCTTGTTCGCAATTGTGACAAAAGCATCATAAACACGAAACAGAGCCATCCCTGCCAAGGTCTCATTTGCGAGCGAATTCTTTGCAAATACAAAGGGGATAGTATCGCAAATGCGATAGAATGTTCGCAAATGCGAACCCTTCAGTACTTTCCCACCATCGCAAATATGACTCCTCCCTCGCAAATGCGAGTTGGAAAATGCGATCAAAACCTCACATTTACGAGACCTGCAGTCCAAACCCAAAAACCCGCAGAACCAGCACAGCTTTTCATCCAAAAATTTATCCGAAGCAATCCTGAAACACACCCGAGGCCCTCAGGACCCCGTCCAATCACACAAACCAGTTCCATAACATAACAAAAACTTGATCGAGGCCTCAAATAACATCAAACAACATTGAATTCATGAATCGCACCCCAATTCAAGCTTAATGATCTTTAGAACTTCAAACTTCTATGTTGGATGCCGAAACCTATCAAATCACGTCTGATTGACCTCAAATTTTGCACACAAGTCACATTCGATATTATGGACCTACTCCAATTTGTGGAATCAAAATTCGACCCCGATATCAAAAATGTCCACCCCCGATCAAATTTCCAACTTTCGCTAAATGACCCCAAAATAACTTACGGACTTCTAAATCCACATCTGAACGTGCTTCTACTACCAGAATCACCATACAGAGCTATTATCAGGCATATAATCCTAAATGGACATTGATAACATTGAAATGCACTTCAACCCAAATTTATAAATTCCTACCAAAATACCAACTTTCCATAATAGGCACTGAAACGCTCCTAGGTCATGCCAAACCCGATTCGGACATACGCCCAAGTCCAAAATCATCACATGAACCTGTTGGAACCTTCAAATCTCTATCCTGAGGTCGTTTACTCAAAATTCAAAATGCTTCCAACTTAAAGCTTTTGAAATGAGAATTTTCTTTCTAAATCAACTCCGAACTTCAGAAAATTCAATTCCGACCATATGTACAAGTCATAATACCTTAAGTGAAGCTACTCATGGCCTCAAATTATCGAACGATGTGCTAGAGCCCAAAATGGTCGGCCGGATCGTTACCACTTGACTTTGTACTCCTTGAAAACATTGGTCTACTAACTCACTAGGATCTTTAGCTAGTGGTTTGAAACTGTTCTATTTATTAATCTAAATTCCTCTATTTCCTTGTTGCTTGCTAATTGTGTTCCTTGCAGTATTAATAGGTGTTACCCATCCTGAATTTACCTCTTAACTACCTGCTGACCCTTTGCTTATATTCACACCTTGTATCTCTTATGCAGCCTTTGACACTGGTTTTTCGTGCTTCTGAGATGGTTCTGTTTGTGTCTGAATAAGTGAAGGTAGCTGCACCTTCTTTACCCGACATTCTTTTTCCTCTTGACCATATTTCTGACAAAACTTATATAAAGTAGGTTTCCAACTATATTGTACCTTTTGTTCCATAGGCATTCATTTTTCATTTTTTAAAGAAAACCTTTTCTGGTAGCTTGGCATCCATACCTATTTCAACAAGTAATCATGCAAAGCTAAGCCTTATTTTCTTTTCTGTATGATTGTCTACCATCAATGGTTTACCAATTAAACTCTCTATTTTGATTAATCCCTTTGAGATCCAATATTTGAAGTCCAAGTTAGTAATCCAACCCAAATTGAAATTGTATGGAGCTCCTCCCTGGTAAATTCCATGTCCAGATGCCATGCATTCAGAATAAAAGGTTTGATATCAAAGTGGTATATACCTCCTTGAACAAATTCATTCTTCCCTACTACATCATCAAATCGCACCAGAGCTATCCTTTCTTCATCATAGAGATCTTATTAACGCCATATTTGCCCCATATTTTCTGGATATAGTTGTTCAAAACTGAGAAGGGAGGGTGAGCCCTCAAAACATAACACACTACAACAGTTTTCCAATATTCCAGTTCTATACTGATATCCTCTGTTTCAATTTCACATACAAGAGTCTCTGCATGCATCTCTGGAGCGATATATTCTAGTTTAAAACTAGCATTAGTTACCTTTGTGATGTCAAAGTTTTCCCAAATGGATCCTTGCTTGAGACTTCATCCATTAGTTCTACTTCGTCTGCCAACGAGAGTTTACTTTGACTCTTTGACGAACTTTCTGAAGCTTCTTTTGAGGTGGATGTTACCTCCAATTGCTTAGGTGTGCTAGCTATTGAAGATCCCCCAATTTCCTCTGATTTGCATCCCTAGATTTAGCTAGTACTGTTCCATTGGTTTCCAACCCTATCTCCTGCGTATTCGAGATTTCAATTGCCTTTAGCAGTTCATCCTTTTTCCGTTGTTGATTTCCTACTAATGCAGCTGATTCCTGAGCCAGGATTGTCTTCTGCGATTGATTCCGAGCTCTCTTCCCCATGGATGGTGCACGTTAAGCTAACATGCACTGAGAGAGAAGCGGTTTGAACTGCTTATTTTGAAAAAGTGATTTTGTTCAAAAGTACTTTTGCGAAAATAGCAGTTTGTGTTTGGCCAATTCGTTTGAGTTGTGCTCTTTGCATGCTTATTATTATTGGCTAATGTTTTAAAAAAATACTTTTAAGTATCAAATTACGAAAAAGGACAGTAAAAGTTCAATTTGCAGTTAGTATTGTTTAAAAAAAAATAAATTTAAATATTTATTATAAAAGAATTAAATTAAACTATAAAACGTAAAATAAACATATAAATTAAAATTTATAATCAATATAAAATATCATTATTCCAAAGCAATAATGTTGATTGTTAGGTATTATTTATTATTTACATGATAATTTAAATATGTCAAATACACCATTCAATTTAAATAAGAAATCTACTCGAATAAGATTACACTTAATCTATTTGTATAATTAATGAAAATTTAAAATCAGCCGCTTTATCATATAGTAGGATTACTCTTAAGCTATTTGTAATTAATAACATGAAAATTTCTTTATTTTTCTTTTGTCTCCTATCGTATTTCAAATAATGTAAACAACACACAAGCTATTTGTATAATTAATAACATGAAATTTCTTTATTTTTCCTTTGACTCCTATGGTATTTCAAATAATGTGAACACAAATTTTCATTAATTTACTATTAAGGCGTGACGTTATAAATTAATATTTTGGAGGTCTACTTTATTTCTTCATAAAATCTTAAATGCGGCATTAAATATTTGTTATTATTTATTGGTTTGAATTCTTTCTCTAAATAAATTAAAGAAGATTGTTAATGTTGTTTTCTATTATTTTATGGAAGGTGACAGAGCTATTAACTCTAAGGCAGTTGGATAGTAGTTTCCACAATCGTGAAAGATACCAACTAGAGATGGAGGTTGTAGAGACATGTGAAAAAGGAACTCTTTCTTCTGCAAAGCCTTCCAGCAAACGTAGTTTTCTATCAACTGATCATGAAGTTGTGGGTTTTGAGAAAGATGCAGAATATATCATGAAGAAATTGACTGGTGGAGCAAAGGAGCTAGATGTCATCTCAATCTTTGGGATGCCAGGTCTCGGGAAAACAACTTTGGCCAAGAAAGTGTACAACAACCCTTGTATTGTTGATCACTTTGATGTTAGAGTATGGATTCCTGTTTCACAAACATATAATAGGATGAAATTGTTGATTGAGATTTTCAAACAAGCAACACGTGATAAGAGCGAAATCAAAGAGGATGATGACATAGCTGACAAGTTGCAGAAGACTTTAAAAGGCAGGAGATATCTCATTGTCTTAGATGATATATGGGAAGTCGATGCATGGGAAGATTTGGGATTATGCTTCCCCAATGGTGAATATGGAAGTAGAGTAATTATAACAACTCGAATTGAAGGAGTGGCTAAGCATCTTCAACACCGCAGTGATCCTTATTCTCTTAGATTTCTGACAACGGAAGAGAGTTGGGAATTACTGCAGCAGAAAGTATTTGGAGGAGAGAGTTGTCCTCCGGATCTACAGGAAGCAGGGTTACAAGTTGCAGAACACTGTAAGGGATTGCCCCTTGTGGTTGTCCTCATTGCTGGAATTATCATGAAAATGAAAAGAGAGGCATCCTTGTGGCTTGAAGTTGCAAATGGCTTAAGTTCTTATGTTTTAGGAGAGCAAACCATGAAGGTAATGGAATCAAGTTATGATAATTTGGAAGACCACTTAAAATCTTGCCTTATTTACATGTCATTCTTTCCGGAAGACCATGAGATTTTAGTGTCTGATTTGCTGAAGTTCTGGATGGCCGAAGAGTTCGTAGAGGATATTGACAGAGAGAACATAGATAAAACATCTAGCATTTTCTTGGATGATCTACTTAAGAGAAGCCTAGTAATAGTCTCCCGGAGGAGTTTTAATGGTGACATAGAATACTGCACAGTTCACGATGTAGTGCGTGAGTTTTGCTTGGCAAAACTTATAGAAGAAAAGTATATGCAGCTGACAGTGCCATACAGTCCAAATCAACATGTGTATTCTAAGGAATCGCGCTTATGCATTTATATTCATGATGATCTAGTTGAAAAATTAGATCATTGTGAATATCAGCTGGATAAGATTCTAATGCTTGAGTCCAAGATGGAAACTAAGTGGTCTGGTGAATGTCCTAAGCCTTTGGAGTTCATTGTTCATCCAGTACAATTCAACAAATGGAATTATTATCGGTCAGATCCTTTACCTTTACTGGTTAAATTAAGACTTGTTCGAGTGTTGCGTTTGATGAATGTGGACTACTTGCCAAGTTCTTGGACTACTACAGTACAATCTCTAACTCACTTGAGGTACCTTGAAATTTCTGTCAGACAATTTGATTTCAAGTGGATTTCTCACCTACTCGATCTTCAAACTCTAGTGGTTCGTTCATTCATCTGCAGTCCAATGACATTTCTTGCTATCTGGAAAATGACAAAGCTAAGGCATGTGAATATAAACAAATTTTTCTTGGTATGGGATGACGATGACCGGGCAGTTTTTGAACAATCTTCAACAACTATGCTAGAGAACTTGAAGACATTTGGCAAGTGCTTTACATATGTGGATGATATGAATCCAAGGATCTGGTGGAGGTTCCCCAATCTTGAACAACTCCGTCTCAAGATTCAAGATGTACCTAGTCGTCCTTTGTTTTCCCCACCAGAAATTCACTCTCGCCTTCAATCTCTTGAACTTGAAGTCAAAAGTGGCAGGATTGGATACAATACTTCAGCTGGATGGGACAAATACTTTGTCTTCCCTTCAAATCTTAGGCGTTTCAGCATTCGCAACGTGCCACTAACGGAAAAGATTATGTCAAACATTGCAGGATTGCGGATGCTAGAGAGTCTGACAATAATGAGGGCACCCTGCATTCTGGGCTATTGTTGGGATGTCGGAGATGTCGTGTTCCCTGCTCTCAAATCCTTGACATTACGGATGTACGATTTGGCAGAATGGAAAGTTTCAGAGGAATCATTTCCCATCCTTGAAAAACTAGTTATCAAAGGTGGTTGCTACCTTAAGGAGATCCCACCTTGCTTTGCGGAAGTTCCAATGCTCCAACTTATTGAAGTAGAAGACTGCATGGATTCTCTTGGAGTTTCAGCTATGAATATTAAAAATGAAATTGAAGAAATTACAGGATGTGATAGTCTCCAAGTTCGTATACTGGAGGACCAATAAAGATGGTAATTAAGCCACCGGCTAGTTCAGCACTTCTTTTTCCATTTGATCATATGGAAAATATTTTTTATTAGCTTCTGTGTCTTGCATTATTATTTTTATCATACTTAAACAGTAGGTTGGAATTCTTCTACTATCATCTCTGTTCTGTACGTAGTTTTCCACTTCATTACTACTAGTTGTTTTTCCTCCAATATCTCTCTTATTTTTTTTTTCTTTTAATTATAATTGTTGGAGTGGTCCTTAAATTCATTTTCTTGATATTCTTTGGGCTTTGCTTTTCATTTGTAATTCCTTCATCTTTCTATATGATCTCACCTTCCTAGGTTTAGACTTCAAAGAATCTATTGAAAGAAATGAAAGGAATTGTTCTACTTTGTGGGTGGTTTGATTCTACATTATTTTCTTGTTACCTATTAGTTCATCAGATTTGCTTTTTTTTTTTTTTTGAAATGTTTCACAAATCGGGTTGGGAGCAGTATTCTTACATGGACATGAAAATTATGACTATTATGTGCTTATATATATATATATATATATATATATATATATTCAATCTTGATAATTATTCTGTTTTCAAGCTAACCTTTGTCGTACCGTTTTCATGTAATTGTATATACTAGGTGTGCTCTGCTCTGTTGTTCATGTAATTGTATATCCTCAAATTTGAGTGGGTTTTAGTTTCATTTAATTAGGATTTTGGATTAAGGCTTAGTTGTTTGTCTTGTTCTTACACTTGCATAGATCTAGGAAAAGAATGGTCTTTACATGAACTTGAAATATTGCAAAATGCGAACTGATATATTGAAGATAATATTGCAGAATTAAAGAAGTGACATAAATTACAGCAGATGAATATGTAAGAAAAATGAGTAGATAATATTGACTAAGAAACAAGAAGGAAAGAAGAACAATTTATCAAAAATACAGTGTGGTGGCAAGCCACTGCCTTGAAAGCGATTTCGGCAAGACTAGGTGCAAATCATTAAGGTCGGTCGCTCCACAAGGTTCCACAGCACTTCCAAACACGTGCACTCGTGGCTGGAAGTTTAGAATTTGCACAAACAGTTGCCTAGAAAGAAGAGAAGGTGAAGGTATTTTCTGTAATTGTTACAGAAATTAAAGAATATTGTAGGAAGAATATTAATGATTAGCAACATGGATTCTTGGTTAAGATTGAGTGATTATGATGGCTAATTCATAGCCTATTTATAGGAAATTAAGGAGGTTGCATGTATGACAAGTGTCAAGAGACTTTTGACACTTGTCTCATTATGTTAGTCCACTTGGCTCTAATATTGACAAGTGTATCTTGTCTTCCATGCATGAAGACATTTGGCTCCAATATTGACAAGTGTTTCTTATCTTCCATGCATGAAGAAATATGGTAGATTTGCATAGCCATTTATCAAAGCCATTCAACACTTGGCTTTAAGGCTTCATGCAAGAGGCCACTTGAAAATAGATAGGACATTTAAAAAATAAAAAACTCATGGCTATTGGTTGTAAATGGAATTTCAAAAGGAAATTTTTTTATTTGGCATTATGAATAATTCTAACAATCCCCCACTAATGCAAGGATAAAAATAGAATAATTCTGGGCAAAATAAGTAACATGTACTTAAGTGTCAATATCTTTCGATTTGAATTGACACGTAGTGAAATGAGGCAACAACTAACATCTACAAAGTGAGGTACTCTTGAACTGAATGGACATTAGCTGAGACTCCCACAACACACACTATATCCTTAATTTTATGCAAATTCTGCGATACTAACAAAGTGCTTTTATGGTCATGCACATACCTTGGGTCTCATGAGTGCCCTAGAAAGACATCCCAAGTCTTTCATAAAAGGCGACCACACCTTTACACTCACGTAGGTGAGTCCATCAAGTCTATCTACACATAGACTACCTTAAGGCTATGGAATCATTAAGAGCAAAATAAGCTCACCTTATAAAGCACTACCACACGCCATAGGGATAGGAAATGTAGTGCATATGAGGTCTCATATGGCTTCGTTTGACCACAAACGGGTATCCACCATACTTCCTCAATCCATGGGCTTTAGCCCCATCCCCCTCGACGTTTCAAGGACAACTCTCCTTGCCAAACCCTTGGTTAAAGGATCCACCAAATTTCTTTCGGATCTTACATATTCCAATAAAATTACACCATGTTTCAACAATTATTTTACCGCACCATGCCTAATGCGGATATGTCTTCTTTTTCTATTGTACACACTATTTTTGGCAATTCCAATTGCTGCCTATGAGTCACAATGTAGAGAAACTGGTGAAGCTTGTCTTCCCCACAAAGGCACGTCTGCCAATAAGTTTCTCAACCACTCGGCTTCTTGCCCTGCCAACTCAAGAGCAATGAATTTAGAGACCATAGTAGATCGTGCTATACAAGTCTGTTTTGAAGACTTCCATGAAATAGCACATGCACCCAAAGTGAACACATAGCCACTAATGGAGCTAACTTCATCATTGTCAGTAACCCAGTTTGCATCACAAAATCCTTCTAAAACAGCAGGAAATTTATTAAAATGCAAACACTAATCCATAGTACCTCTCAAATATCTTAGCACATGATGAAGAGTATTCCAGTGGTCGCTACTAGGGTTGTGAGTATATCTACTCAATCTACTAATAGCATAAGCAATATCAGGTCGTGTATAATTCATGAGAAATATTACACTACCAATTATCTTAGCATACTCAGTTTGAGAAATACTAGATTCCTTATTCTTTTTAAAGTTATGCTAGGATCATAAAGAGTTCTCATAGGTGCTACATCAAAACAATTAAACCTTTTCTCAATATAATGAGACTGAGACAATGAAAAATCATTAGATGTTCTTTTGATTTTAACCCCTAAAATTACATCTGCTTCTCCAAGATCTTTCATTTGAAATTTAGAAGACAAAAAATTCTTAGTGTCATTAACAGCATTCATATTAGGGCCAAAGATTAACATGTCATCCACATACAAACACATAATAACACAATCTGATCCAATCATCTTGGAATAAATACAAGTATTGGATGCATTAACAACAAAATTATTATCTACTAATGTGCTATTAAATTTTTCATACCATTGCTTAGGTGCCTGCTTTAGACCATACCAAGACTTTTTCAATTTGCATACTTTATTCTCCTATCCTTGGATCATAAATCCCTTAGGTTAAGACATATAGATCTCTTCCTCTAAATCACCATTTAGGAAAGTCGTTTTAATATCCATTTGATGTATTACTAAATTATGAATAGTGGCTACAGCAACAAGAGTTCTAATAGTCGCTATCTTAGTCATAGGAGAATAAGTGTCAAAGTAATTAATGTCTTTCTTTTGATTAAAACCCCTAATAACAAGTCTAGCCTTATATTTCTCAATTGTACCGTCAGGTCTCAATTTCTTCTTAAATATCCACTTTCTACTTATGGGTTTATAACCTTTAGGCAAATCAGTTAAGTCCCAAGTGTGATTAGAAACTATAGAGTCTAATTCACTTTTAATAGCCTCTTTCCAAAAACTAGCATCTATTGACCTCATTGCTTCATTGAATGTCTTAGGGTCTTCTTCTATTAAATAGATTGACACTAATTCATCACTCAAAATATCAAGATCAATATTTTCAGTCAAGAAAGTGGTAATAAAGTCAGGACCAAAGCCTCTTACTTCTTCTAAGTTTATTTTCATGCTCATTAGCAGTAACACTAGAAGAAGGTACAACATGAGAGTTAATAAATGTAGAAGCATTATTCGGCACATCACTAGGCACATTATTTTTCAATGGAAAAACATGCTAAAAAAAATTCTGCATCTCTGGATTCACAAATAAAACTATCAATCAAAGACATAAATCTATATGCAGCGCTATTTTGAGCATAACCAATGAAAATAGCATCAAAAGTTTTGGGTCCAACAGTTGCTTGTTTAAAATTAGGTAGACCAACCTTAGCCAAACTACCCCACAATTTCAAAAATTTTAAGTTAGGGGAAAACCCTTTTCATAACTCATACGGGGTTTTATCTAACTTCTTATGAGGGACTTTATTAAGAACATAACATACAGATAAAACAGCTT
Organism: Nicotiana glauca; assembly: GCA_026770625.1. NCBI lineage: Eukaryota > Viridiplantae > Streptophyta > Magnoliopsida > Solanales > Solanaceae > Nicotiana > Nicotiana glauca. The sequence continues at coordinate 11,075 of MU783465.1, forward strand.
CCTCCCCCCCTCCCCCACATATTATCAGATAAACCCGAACTCAAAAGCATATAATTTATCATGTCCTTAAGGGTTCGATTTTTCCGTTCAACTACACCATTTTGTTGGGTAGTATAGGGAGCATTAACCTCATGTATAATACCATTTTTCTCACAAAAGCCTTCTAGAGTATTAGTACTGTATTCACCACCCCTGTCAGACCTAAGTCTCTTGATTTTTCTGTCTAATTGATTCTCTACTTCTGCCCTGTATTTTAAAAATATGCTTTCAACCTCATCTTTTGACTTAAGAAGATATACCTTAGTGTACCTAGAAAAGTCATCTACAAAGGTGATATAGTATTTCTTTCCACCTTTACTAACAGTGTTCTTGAAATCTGCTAAGTCTGAATGTACTAGTTCAAGCAATTCTGTTTTTCTACTAGTTACATTCTTAAACGGCTTTTTGGTATGTTTTGCTTCTACACAAACAGGACAGTTAGAAAAAAAATCAACATTAACTTTAGGAATTAATTCCATTTTTCTAAGTCTTTTAATAGAAGCAATATTAACATGACCTACTCTACCATGCCACAAATCAATAGACTCAGCAATATAAGCAGAATTGAAAGTACTAGCATTATTAGTAATCTCTTGAGTGATGTTCTGTACAAATAAACCCCCACTAAGGTAACCCTTCCCAACAAAGTCTCCTCTACGAGAAATGACCACTTTATAAGATTCAAAAACAGGTTTAAGACCTGCTTTGTTGAGAAGCGCACCTAAAACTAAGTTTCTATGTAGGGAGCGTACATACAGAACATTGTTCAAGGCTAAGGTTTTTTCAGAAGTTAATTTAAGGAGAATTTTTCCTTTACCCATAACTTCAGCTGTAGTGGAGTTACCCCATGTAGACACATTCTCCATCAGCAGATTCCTCGAGGTCGTGAAACAACTCCTTGTTGACGCAAAGGTGCCTTGAAGCGCATGTGTCCAATATCCAGTCAGTTTTGTTAGCCACCATGTTCGCCTCAACAAACACAGCAGCAATGACATCACCACCCTCAATATGGTTAGCTTGGACTGGAGCTTTTCCTCCATTCTTTGAGCTTTGTCCTTGTCTCTGGTTGCACTGAAAAGCCTTGTGACCAATTTTGCCGCAGACATAGCAAGGTCCTTTTGACTTTTGAATATGGCCCTACGGCTTATTGAAGTAATTCTGCTTCTTCACATGTCCTTTCTTTTGTTTTCCTTTAAACCCGTCTTTCACAAAAGTACTAGAAGATTCCACAAGGTTAGCTTTCGAAGAATTAAGAGAGAGAGATTTCATCTTATCCTTAAGCCGTTCAGACTCCTCGTCTTTGAGACAGTTTTCTTCCACAGTCCTCATGTGACTGATTAGTTCTTGAAGAGTTAAGTTTTTCTTCTTATGTTTTAGTTGATTCCTGTAATCACTCCAGGAAGGTGGAAATTTTTAAAGCAAAACATTAGCCTGAAGAATCTCACACATCTCCATGCCCTCGTTCAAAACATCAGCAGTTAAGTTCTCATACTCGTGAACTTGTTCCATGATTGGCTTATCATCAACCATCTGAAACTTGATCCACTTTCCAACGACATACTTCTTTTTTCCTGCATCATCAACACTATATTTCTTCTCCAAACTATCCCATATGACTTTAGCAGATTTATAATTTATAAACAAATCAAAGAGAGGGTTAGTCATATGGTTTAGCAGATGCCCCCTCACTGTTTTATTATCCTTTTCAAATTTCTTCTTATCAGCATCATCAACAACAATAGTATTAGCAGCATTAGAACTGTTAGCAACAATATCAGCAGGAGGATCGTTAAACAAAACATAATCAACTTCTAATTGTTCAAAGAAAATTAAAAGTTTCAGGGACCAACGCTTATAATTATATCCATCTAAAGGCTCAAGCTTTGAGAGATCAGGAAGTGTTTTGTTCAAAGTGGTAGCCATTAGTCAATATTATACGAAATCGCTTTCAAATTGTAAGAAAATAAGTAGATAATATTGACTAAGAAATAAGAAGGAAAGAAGAACAATTTATCAAAAATACTGTGTCGTGGCAATCCACTGCCTTGAAAGCAATTTCGGCCTGACTAGGTACAAATCGTTAAGGTCGGTCGCTCCCCAAGGTTCCACAGCACCTCCAAACACGTGCACTCATGGCTGGAAGTTTAGAATTTGTACAAACAGTTGCCCAGAAAGAAGAGAAGATGAAGGTATTTTTTGTAATTGTTACAGAAATTAAAGAATGTTATAGGAAGAATATTAATGATTAGCAACATGGATTCTTGGTTAAGATTGAGTGATTATGATGGCTAATTCATAGCCTATTTATAGGAAATTAGGGAGGTTGCATGTATGACAAGTGTCGAGAGACTTTTGACACTTGACTCATTATGTTAGTCTACTTGGCTCTAATATTGACAAGTGTATCTTGTCTTCCATGCATGAAGATATTTGGTTCCAATATTGACAAGTGTTTCTTGTCTTCCATGCATGAAGACATATGGTAGATTTGCATAGCTATTTGTTAAAACCATTCAACACTTGGCTTTAAGGCTTCATGCAAGAGGCCGCTTGAAAATAGATAGGACATTTGAAAAATAAAAAACTCATGGCTATTGGTTGTAAATGTAACTTCAAAAAGGAAATTTTTTGATTTTGCATTATGAATAATTCCAACAGAATAAACCATCCAAAATGTGTATCGTAGTTATATAGATGATAGATGATCATTCAAATTTATTAGGAACAATTTATTGGCAAATTGATTGAACTGCGTAATACATTATAAGGGAAAATGGCTAAATATATCCCTCTACTTTTGGATATTGTTTATATTGAACATTCGTTATACTATCTGGGCAACTTTATCCCTACCGTTATATTATCCGGCCAAATTTAGCCCTACCATCGGCAAACTCTTAAAAATTACCCCTTGATATGTTAGATAATCCAAAATCTCGTAATTTTAAATCATCACTTGTTGTTTTTCTTGATCCACTATTATTAGAAATTATTATTAAAGTGAATTCTAAAGGTACTAGACTATATAAAGTATCCGTGGATATTTTTAGTTACCATTGCACCTACTTCTCTTGTAATAATGAGTTTGGAATTGGTTTAAAATTTTACTTATTTTCCAACCATATACACACCGTAAAATTCAGGGGGTCTATTTATTGTGTAATATATGCAACTTCTCATCATATATGTATATGTATATTCAAATATATTTTAATATTGTCTGGTTAGTATAGAGTTCGATCGACTAACTTAAGAGTGTACAAAGTAGGCATTTGACTAAAGCAAAGTTGCATTCGATAATATAAAGTCTCCAAGGAACGTCAACTTCTATCACTAATATAATTGCAAAATCTCCGTACCTTTCGTGCAACAAAATTTAATAAAGTTGGGTGTTATAAATACTTTTGGAAATGTCACGACCCAGCTTCTCGTGAAGACAAGGCCAGCCAACTAACCCGAATTCTCTCTTTAACCATTTTTAAATATAAATGAATAGAAAGTACAAATTAATGACATTAAAAACTATTAATTACAACCCAACACAACCCGACCGGGGTGTCACAAGTCACGAGCATCTAAAGAAGACTGAACACCACTACAGGGCCAATAATATATATAAAATAAAAACTGGAGTTCAAAAGATGAAGTCCGGTGCCGCGAACGCTGGCTGTCACCTTGCTCAGCTACACATACCTTCAATCCGCTAATAACCCGCTTCCGGGCGAACAATACCTGCAACTGCATGCGAGGTGCATAGAGTAAAGTGAGTACTCCAACTCAGTGAGTAACAAGAGTAAATAATAATTGAGCGGCGAGAAATCACGTAAGAGCACTCCATCATGCAATATGGGACATCACAACCCTTTGAGAAAAACAGTAAGTCCGGGAAAAAATCCTTTAGAAAATATCTGACTTAGTTTAAAAACTCCTTTTGAAAATATCCTTTTTCCAGTAGTCAAGCAAATGAACGCAAAATCCGATAGTACAGGTCCGCATATAAGTCAGCCTCTCGGGCACAACACTCCATTAACAAATAACACCAGGGTATCTGGTAACAATGCAAGAAATAACATAGATGTAAATGATATGAGAGTGCTGAATGTCATGCCACGTAGTACTAACAGGAACCAATGCGTGAATGCAATGCAATGCACATGACCGCTGAGGCGTGTAGCCCGATCCATTTGGGTACCCGCGCTCACTGTGGGGGTTCAAACTCCGGAGGTGCTCCTACAGCCCAAGCGCAATGTCAATATCACACCTCTACGGCGTGCAGCCCGATCCATGCACAGCCCAGAAATGCTCATAAGCCACTTGTGCAATATCAAAATAACAGTTCGCAGATCAAAACGTCAGTAAAATATCATTTAAGTTTTCAAATCTTAAAAAGATGGCTGAGTTTGCAAATAGTATTTAAAACCTTAGACCGAGATCAAATAATATGCAGAGTAATGCAAAAATAGTGATATCAATCCCTGAAGGATTCAAATAATCAGCACGATGCCCAACACATGGCAATCAACCCAAATCATGATAATATCAAGTAGTTTCAGTCAAATACGTAGTAATTTCATCAATCGGGACGAACCGAGTCTCAATCCCCAACGGTGCTCTATCCCTACCCATACCCGATATGCAAGTCACCTCAATACAGCACTATGATGTGCAATTCCGGGGTTTCAAACCCTCAAGATATTATTTACAAGTATTACTCACCTCGAACCGGCGAAATCTCTAGCCCGCGATGTCTTGCCCCTCCAATCGGCCTCCACACACGTCGAATATAACCAAAATCAGAGCGAATACATTACAATATGCCAAGGGAACAATACCCATTCTAAAACAACTGAGAAATAGCAGAATTCTCGAAACTTGCAAAACCCGAGCCCCGAGCTCACTTCTCAAAAAATTACAAAGCTCACCTTACCGGATTCCTCATCTCCCCACGAGTCCATACATACCAAGAACTCCCAAATCCGAGCTCAAATGACCTATCAAATCCCAATTTTTCATTTCAAAAACCAAGCCCTAGTTCTTCATTTTTTCACCCAATTTTCCACGAATTAAAGGTTGATTCTTCAATAAAATAGCGTTTCTAGGTCACGAGACTTACCTCCAATCAATTCCCGTCAAAACCCTCTTCAATTTCTACCAAAAAGCTCTCATGGTGGTTCAAAAATGGAGGAAATGATAAATGGGTCGCGGATGAAATATCCTAATTAAACCCTTTTGATGCCCAGTTTTCCTTCTATGCGAACGCGGCCAAGCCCCCGCGTTCGCGATGAACAAAATTTGCTGACCCGCAATTTACCCTACGCGAACGCGTAGAACTGAACGCGAACCCGATACTTGAGCTGCCGATACTATGCGAACGCAAGCCCTGTGCCGCGTTCGCGAAGAACAAAACGTACAGGCCTGAACCACCTCCTACACGAACGCGATACCCCAATCGCGAATGCGATGCATAGGGACCACCTCTTACGGGACGCGACTCCCCGATCGCGAACGCAATGAACAAACTAGGTAGGGCCCCAGGCCTTTCTACGCGGATGCGATGACATCCACGCGAACGCGATGAACTGGCAACCCATCTCTTTGCAAACGCGAGCCTACTCCTGCGAACGCGATGACCAATTTTGGTCTGCAACTGCTGTGCATTTTCTGCAGCAAATCCTAAGTCCAAGCTTCCCGTTTAACCATCCGAAATCACCCCGATGCCCCCGGGACCTCAACCAAATGCACCAACATATCCCAAAACACCATACAAACTTATTCCAATCATCAAAACGCGTCAAACAACACTAAAATCATCAATTCACATCGGATTCAAGCCTAAGTTTCTTCAAAACTTCTGAAATGCACTTTCGATCAAAAACCCCGACCTAAACACCTCCGAATGACCTGAAACTTTGCACACATATCCAAAATCACCTAACAGAGCTACTGCAACTTTCAAAATTCCATTCCGACCCTCGGATCAAAATCTCTCCTACCAACCGAAATTTGCCAAAATTCTAACTTCGCCATTTCAAGCCTAATTCTACACCGAACCTCCAAAATCAATTACGATCGAACTCCTTAGTCACAAATCATCCCCCAAAGCTAACCGATTTACCAAAAATCACATCCGAGCCCTCAAACTCAATAGTCAATATTCGATTGACTTTTCCAACTTAAGCTTTCCTTAAAGAGACTCAGCATCTCATTTCTTATCAAAACCAGTCCAAATCAACTCTAACACACCACATACCAATAACGAAATGTGAAGAAGCATAGAAAGGGGAAAACGGAGCAGTAACACATGAGACGACGGGTCGGGTCGTCACATGAATTTAGACTAGCTACCTAATTTATATTCTTCAATTTACTATACTTTGTTTACTAACCATTTTATTATTTTAATATTTCTTTCTCTTATTTATTTTCCTAATTTAGAAAGCAAGTAAATGCCAATTAATTTGAAAATAGTGGATAAAGATTAAGAATAAGTGACTTAAATAAAATGATTTGGGAGATTCTGAGTCACCTAACGGACTGAGGGGTAAGTTTTAAAAGTTTATTGATGGCAGAGATAAATTTGGCCGGATAGTATAATGGTAGGGATAAATTTTGCCAAATAGTATAATGAAGATTAGATGTAAACAATACTCGAAAGTAGAGTAAATTTAGACCTTTTCCCTATATAGTCCTGGTAAGTATTGAGTCCTAACAAAAATGAAAGGACAGACTATAAGATCAAAAGAAAATGTGATAAGATATATATATATATATATATATATATATATATATATATATATATATATATATATATATATATATATATAAGCAATTTTTTTAAAATTTATGAAAGTAGTAATCAAAATTATTTAGTCGAAATAGCTTAATTAAAATAAAAAGGAAATCTAGCAAAAGTACAGACTATAATTTCAAAAGAAAATGTGATAAGCTCTAACCACTCCCACTCCTCCATTTAAATCAGAATTTTCTTTCTAGCTGGAAGCAACATTGTTCTTTTTTTCAAAGGCTAAATGGTCCCTCGCTTTGGACAATTAGCCATGTTTATACCCATTTTTACTTTTCATCTAAAACTGCACCTACCGTTAACATAGTAAATAAAATTATCCCTAACCCTAACAGATGTCCATCATGGCACTTGACACCCCATAATAATTTGCTAACTAAGCACATATGTGACGACCCGGCCCGTCGTCTCATGTGTTACCGCCCCATTTCCCTCATTTTATGCTTCTTCATGTTTCATCATCGGTATTTGGGGTGTTAGAGTTTAATTCGGTTTGGTTTAAGTAGGAAATGAGACACATAGTCTCTTTATAGAAAGTTTGGTTTGGAAAAGTCAACCGGATGTTGGCTTACGAGTTAAAGGGTTCGGATGTAATTTTTTTTAATTTGTTTAGCTTCGAGGGATGATTTCAGACTTGGGAGCATGATCAGAAGTAGTTTTGGAGGTCCGGTGTGGAAGTTAGTTATTTTGGCGATTTTCGGTTGGTAGGTGAGATTTTGATCCGAGGGTTGGAATGAAATTTTTAGAGTTGCAGTAGCTTCGTTAGGTGATTTGGGATGTGTGTGCAAAATTTCAGGTGATTCGGAGGTGATTTGGTTGGATTTTTGATCGAATGCGAGTTTCAGAAAATTTGGAAGAACTTAGGCTTGGATTCGTTGGGAATTGATGATTTTAGTTTTGTTTGATGTGTTTTGATGGTTGTAAGGAGTTTGGGTGATGTTTTACGATGGGTTGGCACTTTTGTTTGAGGTCCCGGGGACCTCGGGGTGATCTCGGATGGCTAAACGGGAAGATTTGGCCTTAGAAATGCAGTAGAAAAATGCAGTAGCAGTGCAGAGTATTTTTGTTCTTCGCGATTACGGAGGGCTCCCGCGATCACATAGGAGGATTTGGGTGTCTGGGGTTTTTACTCATCGCGTTCGCGTAGAGGAGTTCGTGGTCGCGGAGAGCTAGAGAATTGTAACGACCCGACCGGTCGTTTTGAGCCCTAGCACATCGTTCAGCAGTCTGAGGCCATGAGCAGCTTCATTTCAGATGTTACGACTTGTACGCATGGTCAGAATTTAAATTCAGGAAGGTCAGAGTTAAATTTAAATGAAAATTCCCATTTCAGAAGCCTTAAGTTGAAAAAATGAAATAGGATTGGATTTTTGAGTAAACAACCTAGGAATCGGGATCTGAAGGTTCAAGCAGGTTCGTATGATGATTTCGGACTTGGGCGTATGCCCTTTGCGTGTTTTGGATAACACGGGAGCGTTTTGGCGCCTATTGTGGAAGTTGGAATTTTGGAAGAAATATCTTAAGTTTGGCTTGAAGTGCATTTCAGCGTTATCGATGCCCGTTTGGGGTTTCGAGACTGGGAGTAGCTCCGTATGGTGCTTCTAGAGTTGGGAGCGCGATCGGAAGTGAATTCGGAGGTCCTTAGGTCGCTTTGAAGCCATTTGGCTAAAGATAGAAATTTGAAGGTTTTTGAGAAGTTTGACTGGGAGTGGACTTTTTGATATCGGGATCGGAATCCGATTTCGGAAGTTGGAGTAGGTCCGTAATGTCAAATATGACTTATGTGCAAAATTTGAGGTCAATCGGACGTGATTTGATAGGTTTAAACATCAAAAATAGAAGTCGGAAAGTTCAAAGTTCATAAAGCTTGAATTGAGGTGTAATTCATGATTTTGGCGTTATTTGATGTGATTTGAGGCCTCGAGCAAGTCGGTAATGTGTTTTGGGACTGGTTGGTATGATTGGGTGGGGTCCCGGGGGCCTCAGGTGGATTCCGGGAGGTTAACGGATAGAAAATGGATTTTTGGGAAGGCCTGAGAATTTGCTGCTTCTGTCATAGCTGCATCTGCGGTTCTTGGACCGTAGAAGCGGTACCGCAGCTACGGTCAAAAGCTCACAGAAGCGGAAGGGGCCTGGCCCAGGAAAATCGCAAAAGTGGCCCAGGGACCGCAGAAGCGGTTCCGCTTAAACGGCCCCCAGACCGCAGAAGCGGTCAGCTCCCTCTTGCCCAAAGCAGCAAAAGCGGCCAAAAGTCGCAGAAGCGAAAACGATTATAATGCCACAAAAGCGGAAATGTCTGGAGGCAGAAGCTTGATTTAAGTCGCGAATTTGGTTCATTTATCTCATTTTATTCACTTCATTGGGTGATTTTTGGAGACCTTCAAGGAGGGATTTCATCATCAATGTCAAGATAAGCTACTCCTACTTATTTCCAAGTTAAATACAAGATTATACCATGGAATTAGACATGAAAATTGTGCGAAAAATTGGGATTTTTGGTAGTAACCCTAGAAATTTAATTCTTGGACATTAGCCACGATTTGGAGTATGGAATTAAGAGAAAATTATATATTTGAGTTCCTAAGGTCATGGGCAAAGTGTATCTTCGAAAAATTTCAGATTCCGGGCACGTGGGCCCGAGGGAATTTTTGTCAACTTTTCGTTCGGGGTTAAGAATTGATACAAATTGAGTCGTAGAGTTTAATTAAGCATATATTAATGGGTTTGAATGACCATTGGCTAGTTTTGGAGCATTTTGCGTTGGGTCGAGCCTTCGAAAAGATGTAGAATGCTGGTTGCGAGTCTTCGGAGCGAGGTGAGTCTCCTTTCTAATCTTGTGAGGGGGAATTTACCCCATAGGTGAGTTAAATTGATTATGTGCTCTTATTTGTGGGGGCTACGTACGCACGAGGTGACGAGAGTCCGTGCGTAGCTACTATTATGCTATTGTCCCGGTAGTCTAGAACCCCAAAGCATGTTACACTTGGATTATTTATGAACCCATTGATAGCATGAATTGCTTAACTCATATCGAATTAGTAAGTAGATTTCTAAAAGGGTTAAACTTCATTTCTTAAAACTATTAAAAGGGAATTGGTTTTATTTGGATAAATATTCCCCTATACGTTCTTATTTGACATATTGAGCATGTATTCTTATGTGTACCTGCATCGCATGCATGAGTCGTGAGTAGGGTATGTGTTTATTTATGGAACAGGCCGAATGCCTTGGCAGATTAAATAGATGCATCTATGGTACGGGCCTCTCGACCCTCGGCAGTGCACAATTTACATTTCTGTTGGAGCGGGCCGTCGACCTCGGTATGATTTGTGTACATTTGTGCTATTGTCTTGAACTTATTAAAGTTTTTACTGCCTCACCCTGGCTAGAGATTAATTTGTTAATAATTAAAAAAAAAAGAAATTCTGGAAATTTCCCATGAAAGAATTATATGTTTACTTGTTTCCTCTATCTGGATTAGAATCATGTATATAAGATAAATCCACTATTTAATATGTATTGAGGATAAGTAATTATTGGACTATTAGAGAGTGTCACAAAGTTGACCATCTCATCTTTACCCCTTCGAGATTAGGCGGGACACTCATTGGGTACACGTTATTTTTGTACTCATACTACACTTGCTGTGTATTTTATTGCACAGGTATATGTGACTCCTGTGGCTTACTAGGCATAGCAGCACGGATGATTTTGGGACTAGGTGAACTGCATTATTCGAGACGACCGCAGCTAGAGTAGTCCCTTCCTTTGTACTGTATTTACTTTCTGCCCACTGTATTCCGGGCAGATGTTGTATTGTATTTCTCTTATCAGTAGATGCTCATGCACTTGTGACACCGGGTTCTGGGATGGATTGGAGTATTGTATTAATTGTTTAACCTTTAAATTTGATTTGAAAATATATTCTTTAAAATTTCTTAATAATGAAGGAAAAATCCTGTATTTCAAAAGTGTTAAAACGAGACTAACTTAAAGTATTTGAGTTGGCTGGCCTGACAGCTGTGTCCGGCACCACCACGACCCTTAGTGGATTTTGGGTCGTGACAACTTGGTATCAGAGAACTAGGTTCCCGTCGGTCTCATGAGTCATGAGCAAGTCTAGTAGAGTCTCGCGAATCGGTACGGAGACGTCTGTACTTATCCTCGGGAGGCTACAGGGCTGTTAGGAGTACTTCCCTTCTTGATTTCCTTTTCATGCGGTTCGATTCCTTTGAGGCTTATGCCTTTGATTCCTTCCTACTCAATCTTACGCGACGCAAGCGCTTGCTAGAAATCAAGAATTTGAAGAATTGAAATGGCACTACAAATGTGGTGCGGGATGATTTTCCTGGTATAGTTGATTGGACTATTATAATCACTTTATGGAAGGGTATTCTATTGTTCAGCGTAGTAACAGGACTTCTAAGATCCTTGAGGCTAGGCACAGGTTGCCATGATGCTCGTGAGCGATTTTTCGCAGTGTTGTTGTGATGGTAGGATGTTTGCCCACGTGTCGGGGCAGTAGATGAATTGAAGGAAGGTTTACTCAGTGTGTAATCAAGGGATTCAGTATTTTATTCCCGGCAGGGGAAAGGCAGTCGGACTAAGGATGGTCAGGTGTGGGCTGGTGGAAGTTCTGAGACCTGGTAATTGCAAGTGTGGTGGAGCTTTCTTCTATGATGGGGTGTTGTGGCCCAAATGGAACGTACTAAGTTGTCGATGTTATAATCTTCTACAATTTGCCTTTAAGGCAAGATATTGTAAAATGGTATTGGAGATACAACTGTCAGATATTGCATGGTGCGGCAGTTAAAGATCGAATAAGAATTTCTAATGTTGACGGCTCGATAAAGATGACCTTTGGAAAGGTTGCAGCAATGGCGGATTCAAGTGCCGCAAAGATAGATTTCGTTTAAGGCAACTATTGAGCAGCAAAGTATGAGGAAGGCATGTGGGAAGTGGCAGGCGGTGTTTAAAACTTCTGAAAGGCAAAGTGTGAGGAGCAAGGTCGAGTGGTTAATTAAAAAGATGAGTTCCGCCAAAGTGGGAGAGTGGCGGGTGTTGCATATGGGTTTGGTAGTAGGATGACTACGCGCCTTAAGGAGAGTTTGGATCGAATTGGGGATTTTAATGACTGGTGATCAAAGACTGTGGGTATGATTTGAAGTACGGGCTATTATGCGGCAGAAGATTGATATGGAGGAAAGGAGCTGCTTGAAATGGAGGAGGGTACAACATAACCCTGAATTGCAAGGATGTTGATGCGCATTTAGTTGATGTCCGCGAGGGGCAAATGGACTTGTGCAACTGGAAGGTGAGCACGGTCTCAGGATGGGCTATTGGTATCATAGTGAATGTACCCGTGCAGCGGCATGGGAAGATGTGGGGAGGTGATTCCTGTAGGTGGGTTATTCCCCGTGAGCAGGTTAGCGGTTGCGTGGTTGGCGAAGCTTCTGCAAAGAATTATATTGGTTGTTCGACAAAGAGAACGGTCGTGCGAATGTAGTTAATGATTCATAATATGAAAGATGGGGATTTACAGGAAGATTCCGAGAAATTTTGATAATTTATGGCGCGAGGTTATGCCAATAAGAGGTAAAGAGGTCGGGCGAACTCAAGAATTGTGAAATGATGGCTTCAAGCTAAGTGGGAGAGTCCCACTGCTTATGCGGGTGGCTCTCAATAATGGTCCTAGTGAATTCAGGAGTTTAAGTGTGGTGCTCAATAATTTCGAGCCTATGGGTACAGTTAAGAATCAAGCTTTGTAGCAGCTTATGAGAAGGTGCCCAGAATGTTCTATGATATTTTGACTTGTGATATAGCATTTGAGTGATATGAAATAGTTCGTGGGGATTGAGATAGTCTGGTCTCGTGATTCAAGGTCACTCGGGGCAAGTGTAGATGGAGTATGTTATGTGTTGAATGGAGTTAGTCTTATTTCTAAGGCAAGCAAGGATTAATTGGAAGAAGGTAAATTGATTAGCCATAGTTGAATTGGAACATTGGGGCCAGCGATCAGTTTATTCCGCGTGATCAAGTTACGTGCATGATTTGTGGCGGTACGTGTGAGGCTTGTAGGCCGTCATAATTGATGTTATTCAGAAGCATTCTTTGTTAAGGCTTGTTAAGTAGAAGCGGATTCCGAAAGGGCTATGGTGGCTTGGACCACTACTTAAAGATTTGCATATTCTACGGTTATGGGAATTTACCCGTGTGTTGCTATGATTCTTCTGAAGTGAGTTAAGTGCAAGTTCTTATATGATAAAGTGTTAAAATATTAATGATTTCGGAGTTATGATAAAAATTGTGTTCTATCATATATTTGCACGTTGGGTGCAATGAGTAGCATGGAAATTCGGAGTGAGGATCAAGGTTGCAGTTTGGTTCTGGTAAGGATGTCATGGGCTCGGATGAGCAAGGAAAGGGTTGAATGATTGAGATAAATTGGTGTTGTCCTCAGCGTCACCTGAGATCGATGTGTTATGAAAGAGGCTTTGCATCGTGGTTGAGGATTCTTGATCGTTTTTTAGCGTCAGTGCATATAGTGGGTTAGATGTGCGGACCCATTATATATTTCGAAAGGTTGTGGGAGCATGACCCATGGGAAGATTGTATAAGTGGGGCATGTAGTCACTTGATTTACTAGAGATTTAACCAAGTATGAGGATTGTGGTAATATCATTAGTTTTAAAATTTATGCCTGGAGGGCACTTTGTTTATTGGGTTATGAACTGAGGAGGTTGCTCCGGCTATGATGGTTGTTCTTACGTGTTATGAGGCAAAAGGGAGTTATTATGGACCTTTGGAAGGTTATTAGCCAAGTTGGCGCATTCAGAAATCGGCTTGAGAGTAGTGGATTGATTTATCTGTGAGCAGGGCTTTATATCAGGCCAGTTGTGTTCGTTTTAGCGAGCGTTCCCTCTAGAGGAACAGTCAGGGTGTTATTTTGTCATCAGCTATTCTAGGTAATGATGTGTTCCACCGTATGAGTTGTGAAACGACTTGGTAAATTCTCATGTGTTGAGGTTCCGCGTGGCGATGATGTTATGTGAGCAAAATGGCTCTTGAGATTCAGATCTTGTATCACACCTCAGTTGTGCTTGAGTTTTGTAGCCTATGGCGCTATGTGTTTTCTCAGGGATGGTATTATGCACCTAGTGTGCTTGCGATAGAAATTTGATATTTTTTTGTGAGAAGATTTAGCTCGAAGTGCAATCTCCTTATGTGAGATCTATGTTTGGATCGGGTGGCACGCTGCCATGGGTATGTTATTTGGAACGGGTTGCATGCCGCAATAGTGTAATGTCAAGTCTGGTTTTTCTATATGCTATTTTTTTGTGTGTTTCGCTTTCTATCTTCTAAGGAAAGTCCGTATTAGTGCAGGGGTTAGGTAAATCCTTCCAGAGTTCGAATTCCTGTTTATGTTGTGATCGGATTGTTGGCCTATTGGCACATTGTGGCGTCATATAAGACTTTTGATCACATTCGGAGTGGCTTATTGCCTGAGCAGTTCGTACTGGGTGAGACAAAATTATGGGATTTAGGATCAGTGCAATCTGATTATATGAAGTATATTAAAGAGCAGAGATCATTATTTGGTTTAGAATGTGGTAATGGTTCTTGTCAGGGGTATAGACTCAATGATTTTTTGATTCAGCAGTTGGTTATGAATTTCGGCGCATCTCTTCCATCGTGTTAGTGTTATAAAAGTTAGAGCAAGACCTATGTAGGTCATGAGGTGCAATGGAAGCATCTAATTCATTAAATTTTGGCTAAGTTGATCAGAATATATTATCAAGGTCCTGTGGATTATGTGTTGCAAAGTAAGAATATAGCAAAATTATGCAGTGATGGTTGATACAGCGTGTCGTGATTGATATGGTGATCGTATGTTGAAAACAGGCCTGGCATAGAATTTCAGATGTTGGGAATCGGGCGCTTAGGTTTATTTGCTTGAATAAGAAGGAAAAATCTTCAGGATTTATCAAGCTGATGTGCTCAACCTAGTTATGGTAGCACGGGAAGGCGCATGAGCTACTAAATAGTGATTTCAGACTATTTCGGTATAGTTCTCAGCACGTTCGAAGACGAACATATGTTTAAGTGGGAGAGAATGTAACGACCCGACCGGTCGTTTTGAGCCCTAGCACGTCGTACAGCAGTCTGAGGCCATGAGCAGCTTCATTTCAGGTTTTATGACTTGTACCCTTGGTCGGAATTGAAATTCAGGAAGATCGGAGTTAAATTTAAATGAAAATTCTCCTTTCAGAAGCCTTAAGTTGAAAGAATGAACTAGGATTGTATTTTTGAGTAAACGACCTCGGAATTGGGATCTAAAGGTTCCAGTAGGTTCGCATGATGATTTCGGACTCGGGCGTATGCCCTGTGCGGCTTTTGGATAACCCGGGAGCGTTTTGGCGCTTAATGTGGAAGTTGGCATTATGGAAGAAATTTCTTAAGTTTGGCTTGAGTGCATTTCAGCGTTATCGATGCCCGTTTGGGGTTTCGAGACTGGGAGTAGCTCCGTATGGTGATTTTGGAGTTGGGAGCGCGATCGGAAGTGAATTCGGAGGTCCGTAGGTCGTTTTGAAGCCATTTGGCTAAAGAAAGAAATTTAATGGTTTTTGAGAAGTTTGACCGGGAGTGGACTTTTTGATATCAGGGTCGGAATCTGATTACGGAAGTTGGAGTAGGTCCGTAATGTCAAATATGACTTGTGTGCAAAATTTGAGGTCAATCGGACGTGATTTGATAGGTTTAAACATCGGAAATAGTAGTCGGGAAGTTCAAAGTTCATAAAGCTTGAATTGAGGTGTAATTCATGATTTTGGCGTTATTTGATGTGATTTGAGGCCTCGAGCAAGTCCGTAATGTGTTTTGAGACTGGTTGGTATGATTGGTTAGGGTCCCGGAGGCCTCGGGTGGATTCCGGGAGGTTAAGGGATCGAAAATGGATTTTTGGGAAGGCCTGAGAATTTGCTGCTTCTGTCATAAGCGCATCTGCAGTTCTTGGACAGCAGATGCGGTCAAAAGCTCGCAGAAGCGGAAGGGGCCTAGCCCAGGAAAATCGCAGAAGCCACCCAGGGACCGCAGAAGCGGTTCCGCTTAAGCGACCCCAGACCGCAGAAGCGGTTCAACTTAAGCGGCCCCCAGACCGCAGAAGCGGTCAGCTCCCTCTTGTCCAAAGAAGCAAAAGCGGCCAAAAGTCACAGAAGCGACGTAAGCAGAAGCGATAATAATGCCGCAGAAGCGGAAATGTTTGGAGGCAGAAGCTTGATTTAATTCGCGAATTTGGTTCATTTCTCTCATTTTCTTCACTTCATTGGGCGATTTTTGGAGAGCTTCAAGGAGGGATTTCATCATCAATGTCAAGGTAAGCTACTCCTACTTATCTCCAAGTTAAATACAAGATTATACCACGGAATTAGACATGAAAATTGTGGGAAAAATTGGGATTTTTGGTAGTAACCCTAGAAATTTAATTCTTGGACTTTAGCCACAATTTGGAGTATGGAATTTAGAGGAAATTATATATTTGAGTTCCTAAGGTCATGGGCAAAATTTATGTTCGAAAAATTTTGGATTCCGGGCACGTGGTCTTGAGAGCATTTTTGTCAACTTTTTTCTCGGGGTTAAGAGTTTAATTAAGCATATATTAATGGGTTTGTATGACCATTGGCTAGTTTTCGAGCATTTTGCATTGGTTCGAGCCTTCGGAAGAATGTGGAGTGCCGGTTATGAGTCTTCGGAGCGAGGTGAGTCTCCTTTCTAATCTTGTGAGGGGGAATTTACCCCATATGTGAGTTAAATTGATTATGTGCTCCTATTTGTGGGGTTACGTACGCACGAGGTGACGAGAGTCCGTGCGTAGCTACTATTATGCTATTGTCCGGGTAGTCTAGGACCCAAAAGCATGTTACACTTAGATTATTTATGAACCCATTGATAGCTTGAATTTCTTAACTCACATTGAATTATTAAGTGAATTTCTAAAAGGGTTAAACTTCATTTCTTAAAATTGTTAAAAGAGAATTGTGTTTATTTGGATAAATATTCCCCGATACGTTCTTATTTTCCTGATTGAGCATGTATTCTTATGTGTACCTACGTCGCATGCATGATTCGTGAGCAGGGTATGTGTTTATTTATGGAACGGGCTGAACGCCTAGGCAGATTAAATAGATGCATCTATGGTACATGCCGCTCGACCCTCAGCAGTGCATAATTTACATTTCTGTTGGAGCGGGCCATCGACCTCGGCATGATTTGCACATATTTGTGCTGTTGTCTTGCACTTATTAACGTTGTTACTGCCTCACCCTGGCTCGAGATTAATTTGCTAATAATAATAAAAAAAAGAAACTGGAAATTTCCCATGAAAGAATTATATGTTTACTCGTTTCCTCTATCTGGATTAGAATTATGTTTATAAGATAAATCCACTATTTAATATATATATTGAGGATGAATAATTATTGGACTATTAGAGAGTGTCACAAAGTTCACCATCTCGTCTCTACCCCTTCGGGATTAGGCGGGACACTCATTGGGTGCACGTTATTTTTGTACTCATACTACACATGTTATGCATTTTGTTGCACAGGTATATGTGACTCCTGTGGCTTACTAGGCATAGCAGCACGGATGATTCTGGGACTAGTTGAGCTGCATCATTCGAGATGGCCGCAACTAGAGTAGTCCCTTGCGTTGTACTGTAGTTACTTTCCGCCCACTGTATTCCAGATAGATGTTGTACTGTATTTCTCTTATCAGTAGATGCTCATGCACGTATGACACCGGGTTCTGGGATGGTTTGGAGTATTGTATTAATTGTTTAACCTTTAAATTTGATTTGAAAATATCTTAATAATGAAGGAAAAATCTTATATTTCAAAAGTGTTAAAACGAGACTAACTTAAAGTATTTGAGTTGGTTGGCCTGACATCGGTGTCCGGCGCTACCACGGCCCTTAGTGGATTTTGGGTCGTGATAATAATTGTGCTTCACGTTCACAGTGGCTAGGTCACGAACGCGTATGAGGAATTTGGGTCCTAGGGAAGTTGCCCTTTGCATTCGCGATTGGAAGACCGCGTTCGCGTATGTGTGTGAGCTGAAGGTTCAAGTTCACGGGTCGGGCACCGCGTTCGCAAAGGGGTAATTTTGGTCAATGGATTTTTGTTCATCGCGAACGCGGGGCGTTGACCGCGTTCGCATAGAGTTAAAATTTTCTGGGCAGAAGGGTTTTATTAAACATTTCCTCCATGAAGCTTAGCTTTTCCACCATTTTTAAACAACCTTGAGAGCTTTTGGACGAGGATTAAAGAGGTTTTCGACTGGGATTGATTTGAGGTGAGTCTTATAACCTAAAAACATCATTTAATTGTAGAATCAACATCTAAATTCTTGAAAATTTGATTGAAAAGGGAGGAATTAGGGCTTGACTTTTTGAATGAGAAATTGGGATTTGAGGGAGCATTTGAGCTCGGATTTTAGAGTTTCTGATATGTATAGACTCGTGGCGAGATAAGGGGTCCGTTGATGTAAAAATTTTTGAGTTTCGAGAAGTGGGCTCGGGGATCGGGTTTTGTCAATTTCGGATTTCTTGATGTTTTTCGACTATTTTCGATTGGGTATTGTTCCTTTAGCATATTGTGACATATTCGTTGTGGTTTTGGTCAGATTCGACGCGCGAGGAGGTCGATTCGAGAGGCAAGGGCATAGCGAGCTAGACATTTGGCCGACTTGAGGTGAGTAATGAATGTAAATGATGTCCTGAGGGTTTGAAACCCCGGAATTTCATATTGTAACGCTATATTGAGGCGAGACACCCGCTCTATGACGAGTGCGGGGCCGTTTACTAGTGGGGATTGTGACTTGGTCCGTCCCGAGTGATGTTTTTACCGTGTTTTCGATTAGAACTTATTTGAGATCATCCTTACTTGGATTTAATTGTTATATTTGGGTTTCGTACTAATTATTTGAATCCTTCAGGGATTGTTATCACTGTTTCCACATTATTTGACATATTATCTGATCTCAGTCCTATATTTTAAATACTGCTTTGCAAACTCAGCCATCTTTCTAAGATTTGAAAACTTAAACAATATTTTTTTGACTTTTTGAGCTGAGAACTAATATTTTAATAATGCCCGAGAGACTTATGTGAGTTTCTGGACTGAGCATGGATCGAGCTGCACGTCGCAGCAGTATTATATTGATATTGAGGCCGAGAGCCTGGTTGATGGCACGAGATGGCTTGATATTGCGCTTGGGCTGTAGGAGCCCCTCCTGGAGTCTGTACATACCCCCAGTGAGCGCCGTTGATGATAAATAATTGGATCGGGCTGCACGCCGTAGCGGGTACTAGAGTGTACCGTTCTATGTGTTGCATTTTCCTTATGCATTTTTTTAGCTATTTATCTGTCGTAGTATTTCCATACTTCTGTCGCATTGGTTTACTGGTTTCTTATTTATTGTTCTAAATCTGCCAGTTATAGATTACTTTGCTTTTTTTCCATGATTTCTTATTCTCAGCCTTTATTTATGTTTATTACTCACTGGGTCGGAGTACTCACATTACTCCCTGCACCTTGCGTGTAGATCCAGGTACATCACAGGCTGAGTGAGGATTTGTTTAGCTGAGCAGCAGTATCTGGGAGTATCGAGGTAGTTGCATGGTGTTCTCAGCCTTTATCTCTGCCCTCTATATTTATTTTTTATTTCGCATTTCCTAGACAGACTTGTAGTAGGTTGAGATTCTGTATTAGAGGCTCAGATTCGTGACACCGGATTCTATTGGGCTATGTTGCAGTATTTTAATTTGAACTTCCGCATATTTTATCGTTATTTCTATACTCTTAATATAATGACTTAGTAAATTTCCTGTGCTATTTACCTATAATCTGTGTAAGAAATGGGTTAAGCATTGTAAATAGGCGGGCTTGCCTAGCAGTGTGTTGGGCGCCATCATGACCGGGGTTGGGATCGTGACAACATATGAACCAATTTTTAGAAATCCGCCCAACCCGATTGGATTACACTAGAACCCATTAATTGGTCTTCTTCTTCTTCGATTATAATAACCGACCGATGCCCACCCCTACTATAGCCCACGCCTTCCGCGATGAGCTCGGACCGAGCCGGACCCGAATCTCCTAATATTTGTCCTACATCAAATACGACCTAAGGAACCATTGTCACTACCATGCCATGAACAAATTATATTTTTGGTATTTTACGGCAATAAAACTAGAATTCCGCTCGTCCCATATTTTCGTGTGCTATAGGCCACGCCTTGCGCAATGGGACAAAGTCGGATTCGGACCGCCTAATATTTTTTTGGGACATCAATTGCGACCTAAGGAACATTTTCACCACCCCGCCAGGACCAAATTATATTTTTTGGTGTTTTACGGCAATAAAACTTGAATTTCTCTCGATTTCCATATTTTCGTGTGCTATAGCCCATGCATTGCACTGTGGGATGGATCCGGATCCAGATCGCCTAATATTTGTCCGTTATATCAAATACGACCTAAGGAATCATTGTCAGTACCCTACCATGATCAATTTACTTTTTTTGTGTTTTACGGCGATAAAACTAGAATTTGCCTGATTCCTATATTTCTGTGTGCTTAAGCCCACGCCTTCCGCCGTGGGACGGAGTCGGATCTGGATCGTCTAATATTTGTCTGTGACATCAAATACGACCTAAGGAACCATTGTCACCACCCTGCCATGACTAAATTATATTTTTTTAGCATTTTACAGCCATAAAACTAGAAATCCGCCCGAGTCCTATATTTTCGTGTGCTATAGTCCACGCCTTCCGCCGTGAGCCTGGACGGAGCCAGACCCGAATTACCTAATATTTGTCAGGGACATCAAATATGACCTAAGAAAAATTATCACCGCACTTCCATGACCAAATTATATTTTTTGGTATTTTACAACAAACAAACTGGAATTCTATCGATTTCCATATTTTCTTGTGCTATAGCTCACGCCTTCCACTGTGGGATGGAGCCGGATATGGATCGCCTAATATTTGTCTGGGACATAAAATACGACATAAGGAACCATAGTCATCACCCTGTAATAACAAAATTACATTTTTGGCATTTTACAGCCATAAAATTGGAAATTCGCCTGAGTCCCAAATTTTTGTGTGCTATAGCCCACGCCTTCCGCCATGGGCCTGGACAGAGCCGGACCCGAATCGCCTAACATTTGTTCGGGACATCAAATATGACCTAAGGAACCGTTGTCAACGCCCTTCCATGACCAAATTACATATTTTAGTGTTTTACGGCAATAAAATTTAAATTCCACTGATCCCCATATTTTCATGATCTATAGCCAACGCATTCCGCCGTGGGACAGAGCTGGATTCGGATTGCCTAATTTTTCCAGGACATTAAATACGACCTAAAGAACCATTATCACCGCCCCGCTAGGACAAATTACAATTTTTGGCATTCTATGGGCATAAAACATGACATCCGCCTGTGTCCCAACTTTTCGTGTGCTATAGCCCACGCCTTCCGTCATGGGCCCAGACGGAGCCAGACCCGGATCACCTAATATATTTCCTGGACATCAACTACGATCTAAGGAACCATTGTCACAGCCTTACCATTACCAAATTATATTTTTTTGGTGTTTTTAGGCAATAAAACTAGAATTTCGTCTGATTCCCATATTTTCGTGCGCTATAGCTCACACCTTCCTCCGTGGGATGCCGGATTCGGATCACCTAATATTTGTTCGGGACATCAAATACGACCTAAGTAACCATTTTCATCGCCCTGCAATGACTAAATTACATTTTTTGATGTTTTACGGCAATAAAACTAGAATTTTGCCCGATTTCGATATTTTCGTGTGCTATAGATCATGCCTTCTGCCGTGGGATTGAGCAAGATCTAGATCGCCGAATATTCTCCCGGGACATCAAATACAACCTAAGGATCCATTCTCACCACCCTGCCATGACCAAATTATATTTTTTGGTGTTTTATAGCAATAAAACTGGAATTTTGCATGATTTCTATATTTTTCGTGTGCTATAGCCCACTCCTTCCGCCGTGGGATGGACCCGGATCTGGAGCGCCTATCACACCTCCTTTTTTACACACCTACCACGAAGGATAAGGGAGTTTTTTCATTTAAAGTGACATTATTCGAAATGGAATTATTTATTTGTTTAGAGTCGCCACTTGGGATAGGATTGGATTTTGGTGTCCCAAGTCACCGGTTTATCTTGAATCCCAAATCGAGGAAAATTTCGACCTCCCGAGTGGAGTCTGCAAACCAAAAATTCTGAATAAGGAATTCTGTTGACCCGAGGGAAGGTGTTAGGCACCCTCGAATCCCGTAGTTTTATCACGGTCGCTTAAACTATTATACTTGGCTAAAGTATGATTCTTTGTACATGTTATTTTATTGTGCAATTTTAAAGATCATTTAACGCTTTTAAATTTTTTTTAAGAAATTGAACATCGTTTAGAATATATTTTCGGATCACGTCACATGAAATACACACGGATCCTCGACATACTTTATTCAACATTTTAGGATTTGGATTTGGGTCGCATGAAATGCACACCCGTATTTAGGAAGGTAAAATTATTAAAAAGGTACGCCTAAAGCAACTACCGTGTTATTAACTTTGCGGGAGGATATGAAAGTTCGCTAAATTGCCCATCCCAAGTTCTACGTATTTTAATATAAGCATTTAAAGAGGGTCCCACAATTTATGCATTTTTGTTGGCGGGGCGCACCTCGTTTATTTTAAAGGCCATCCTAAGGGACTATTATTTTGTGAGGGACAGGAAGACCTAGCGCGGACCGCACTGATATGCCACGCGACCGCGCTAGGAGATTCAAAGACTGGTTAAATCAAGGGGAAATCCGCGCAGCTGCGCTCCATTTCTACGCGGTCCGCGTGGATGAGATTCAGAGAGTTGGGATTTGGCCAAATCCAGCCACGCGGTAGCGCGACATTTATGCGCGATCCGCGCCAGTTTCCCACCGCGTCCGCACTCCATTTCTGAGCACGCGGTCCCAACTTCAGAGAGCAGAGTTCAAGAGTCCAAGAGACAACATGGCTGCGCCACCTTTTTGCGCGGTCCGAGCAGACCCCGCAGGGGTATTTTGCCCAATTTTTCCAGCACGGTACATTGCTGAAATTCATATTTCAATCTAACATCTAAGCTACCAACTAACTAACCTACTTATCTGAAAGCAAATCATGTGGACTGTTGCATTTTTAGGCTTAATGAAATACATGATTTTATATTCAAATCGCCTGACCAACAGGAGAAATCCATGTCGATATACATGAAGCCATACATATACTAATACTGCAATTCCAATTACTATTTCCTTTTGAGTTCCAACTAATCGAAGTGTTACAACTGAAAACCAATTAATACATTAAGAGTAAAACAGTCTGGTTATACAAATATCAGAAGTCCCAGTTCATCAAGCTCTGAATATTGCTACTACATGATCTAACATGAAAACTAATGTATACATAAGCAAGCTGAATATGAAATTAACATGAGTAATCTAAAGTACATATGAACCAACATAAATATAAGCATTTCAAGCACTTAAATCAGCCTATTATTTCCAATCAAAACTTCAGTCACAAGTTTCCTTAGCTCTTGGTCATGGGAGATTAAGCAAGTACCTGGAAATTGAAATATAGGAAGAAGAAGGAGAGATCAGCAGCAGTAGTGATCAGTCAGCAATGTTAAACAACGGCAACAGGAACACTTTTAGAACCAAAACAGCTTCACAAAACCCAGGAATAAGCTACAGAGTTATAGCACGCAATAGATGACCAAACGACTAAAACTCAAAATTAACCTAGAGAATTCAATGTAACAGTTTTTTCTTTTTGGAGTTTTCTACTGGTTTTCCCTTTTTTTTTTGGTTTTTTTTTTTTGAAGAAACTAAGATCTAAACTGAAGTTTTTTGAAATCCAAGAGTTCAGATTTTGACCTTCTTTGGATTTGAAATTCAAATTCGGGTGCTAGAACTTGCAGAAAATGTTTTGGGGGTGAATTTTTGGGGAATTTTTCAAATTGTGAAAAACTTCTTGGGAATTTTCATGGATTCCAAACTTGTGAAAGAAGGTAAGGGAGGTGCCTTTTATAAGCAGAAAATCAAGGGAAAGCTTCTAGATTTCATTCCCCATTTTTCCCCTCTTTTTATTTTTATTTTTTATACATTAGCCCCTAATGTTTTGGCCTGTTGCCCAAGCTACTGCACCAAAACTACTAAAATTTAAACTAAGACCCTCTTCTAGAAGAGTCTAGGGAATTCTAGCTTTATCTACAACATTATTCTTGTTTAGGAATGCCTATACTACCCTTTATTCAATCTAAAATTTACTATCTTATACTAACTAAAACCCAGTCCCTTTTACCCTAATTAAAATTCAACTATAGTTAAAACAATTCTAATTCATCTATAACCAATACTAATTTCAAAAACTCTAAAATTGAATTATTGAATCCAATCAATACTAAACAAGACTGAAGATTAATCCTAGTTCATTCTACTATCAAACTATCAATTAAACTAAATCGACATTAAACTAAGCTAAATTAAACAATGAAAGTGAAGAATCACAGAACAGGAAATAAAAATTGGATTATCTAATCAGAGAATTCCAACAAAACTAATCAGAACCAAAGCTAAGCTAAAAAATCGAAACTAATGCAAAACAAATCATCAAACCGAAGTAAGAAAAAATAAAATTAAACAAGAAGTAAAACTCACTGATTTTGGTCTTCAACTGGACTAACTTCGAACTTGATTTTCAATTGATATTATATGTTTATTTCGTCCGAAATTGACATATAACATTAATTTAAAATCACTCGAACATTTGAAGCTCCCAAAACAGGTTGAACTTTTGAACTCTAGATCTAAATTTAGGGGTTTTTACCTAGATTTGAATGGTTTTGGCTTAAGCTTCGGGATGAGGAGGTCAAAGAGGCTATAGGGTGTAATTTTGGTTGGATTTGGAGGAGTTAGGGTTTTTGGCCGGAATTTTAATCTAAGATTCGAGGAGTTTGGTTGTGATTTAAAGGAATCTAAGCCCGGATATGGAAAGAGGAGGTGGAGTGTCACGACCCCAAACCCGATTGTGATGGCGCCCAACCCAACGGCTAGGCAAGCCCGACCAAATATACTCTCAACCCGAGCTTAGAGCTCAAAATTATTTATTTTAA
>MU783465.1:41239-54053 GCA_026770625.1 Nicotiana glauca
CAACTTGCAGAACATACCTGAGATAGACGCCAAACAACCACCCTCAACTTTCCCCTCCATCCAGCCACACAAGATCAAACCAAACCAACCAGACCTCACCTGCAAAAACACCCACACTCACGTTCTCTCTCTATTTGGTCTCCAATTTGTCAATCATCACTCTTCTCCTTTTCTAATTTCTTCAGAAATATCAGCTGAATCAAAAAAATTCAGCCACTAAAGCGGTTCTCCGGCTAAGATTGCCGGGAATGTGGAACCTCCATTACACTTTGTGCTGCCTGTTCCTTTGCTGCTTGACTGCATTTGTTTCTACTCAAAGATCTAACAATACTACTTCTAAATGGCTTACACTTAGCGAGATCACTTTAGGTTGCATTCAGAATTCTGTTGGCGTTGAGTTCTCATTTTTGTCGAGGTCCGAGCTTTGGTCCGATAAAATTTTTGTTCGGATTTCTTGTACATCGGCTCGGGTTGGTCATTTAATGAGAGGTTCCGTTTCTCTCTTCTTAATTTCTAATGCTTTTGTTTCCATGACAAATTATAAATGTTTTACGTTGAAATGATGTTCTTGTTACATACTGATTTGGTTGGATCTGTTGGATGCTTTCATGAATGTGATAGATTTGTGCTTGTTAGTTGATAATTTCATAGTTTGTATTCACTTAGCATAAGCAACTCCAATCATCTGTGTTTGTTTTGATTTGTTGCGAAAATCATAGTGTGGTATAAGGACCTTTGATGCCTTTCATGATGATCATGTTATATCTGATGGTGTGCGGTTCTGAATTATATGGTTTGTTGGAATTAATTCTGAGAATGGCTTTGGGATATGTGGCTAGAGAACGTTAAAAGGATTTGAGCCTTGGTTATTCTTTTGCTTGGTCATTGTCACTATTGAGTATTACAAGCAACGTGTACATAAATCTATAGTTGCCTTACAAATTTTAGTAGCCAAAGCTACAGTTATATATTTATTTATTTTTAACCTTTTCCTCTGATCATTCTCCAAGTCCTTTAATTCTTTACTTAAACTTGAGTAGTGCCTTTAATTCTTTTCTTTAATTTTGAATTTGTTAGCGACAGCTTAGCAGCGAAATTGAGTCGTAAGAATATCTCAGTCTGGTCAAATGCACTTAACATTGTTAGTTTGGCATTTTCAATGAGTTCATGCAGAATATCGTTCAAGCGACCTGAGGTATTGCTTCCTTCACCTCACTCGAAACCTCTACCCACAGATCAAGTGTCTTCAGTGCTTTGCCGGAGACTAGTGTCTCACGAGCTAATGTGACTCCTTCAGCCAGAGATCTCAAACGTAGCCAAAGAACAATTCAAATGCGCAGTTTCTCTAGGCGCAATTAATAATAAATCATTATGACTATGGGTACTGTTCCCGAGGCATAGTCACGATACGTAAATCTAAACTCGGATTGGGAATTTCATGTGACCCGACCATAATTTCGAATTATAATAAAAGTTAAACATATTGTAGATTGTGGGTACGGTTCCTGTGACGCAATTCGCAATGTGTACAAAACAAACGAGTGCGTAACATTGCGACTTGTTCAAACGAATTCCATAAATAATGTTAAAAGCGGATAAAAGGAATAAAATGCACATAGGTTTTAAATATGTATTAAATCAGATAATTAGGGCAA
This sequence comes from Nicotiana glauca, assembly GCA_026770625.1. Lineage (NCBI taxonomy): Eukaryota > Viridiplantae > Streptophyta > Magnoliopsida > Solanales > Solanaceae > Nicotiana > Nicotiana glauca. Next base: position 42,895 of record MU783465.1, read on the forward strand.
TAATAATAGTTTAGCGACCGTGATAAAACCACGGAACCCAGAAATGCCTAATACATTCTCCAGGGTAAACAGAATTCCTTACCCGAATTTCTATGTTTCGCGTACTGTAAAACAGAGTCAAACTTCCTCGATTTAGGATTTTAAATCGGTGACTTGGGACACTATAAATTATCCCAAGTGGCGACTCTGAATTTGATGTAAATAATTCTATTTTGATTATTGTCACTTTAATTGAAAAACCTCCATTATATCCCTTTCAGGTAGAAAAAGGAGGTGTGACAGCTTTGGCAACTCTGCTAGGGATGAGAAACCAGAACTTCTGGTTCAGGGTTCAGAACTCGAGCTTATAATAATTACTATAGTTGGTTTTGTTTTACTATATGATTTTCACGTGTTTGAGTCTAATGTGCTAAATGCATCTTTTTATCGCTTGATATTGTTTGAACTGTATATAAACTGTTACGAAACTTTTCTTCAAGTCTTCTAAATCTTCTGGGAAGTGTACGCTGGCTTGACTTTTTTTCTGTTAGTGTCATGTACTTAATTTAGAATGAGGTTCAGATCAGTTACAAAGCTGGATGGACTTTTGGTTACCAGTACGTTTCCCCCCTCAGCTCGAGTTGTCCGCTCGGCTAAGTCAGGTCTAGAACACAACCCTAGATTTCAACCCAGAATGACATAACCTCATGTCGGATCCCTAGTAGACACGTTTGTTTGCATCATGTGCATTTGACTTTGGGGACTCAACAAAGGGGTTGGGTCCGTCTAAGACAGGTGTACCCACAAATAAAAGGCTATCCTAATGCATCTTATAAGCTATATGTTGCAATCTTCAAGGGTAAAAGGGGTCATTTGGCGGACCAACGATGGCTGAGGGTAAATAAGAAAGAAAAGAGGGTGGAGTATAAACATGAAGCAAAGTATAGCCAGTTATATTTTTCTTTCACATTTTTTTTCAAGAAAAAGACAAAAAAATGAAAATGAACAATCCAAAAAGATTTTGCATTTTCCGATCATTTTTCAAAAAGAAAAGACAAAAAAAATGTTTTCTCCAAATTAGTTATTTTTTTAATTCTCGCCCGTATTCAATCTTCCCGAACTATGCATACCTAATTCTCGTCTTTTGGGGCGTGATACGTAGGTAGCCCACATAGGGTTCGATCTTCTTAGTGAGCCTTAAGTTCTTGGCTTCGAGGGTCGTAGCTAAATCATTCATCTCTAGCCATTTTTTGCCACATTGGCCGTTTTGCAAAATAGGGCTATTTTTGCAAAGTGGCTTATTTAATTGTGTCTGAAGAGTCTTCAATCCACAATTAGGTGTCTCGTTACTTTAAGGCCCATCCTTGTCGAATTTGCATGTCTAGCTGATTTTGGCCACATAGGCCATTTTGAAAAATAGGGCTATTTTTGCAAAAGTGGTTCAATTAACCCATGTCATAGAGTTCTAAGTCCACAACAAGGTTTCCTCTCTGTTTAGGGTCTATTCTGTTGAATTTGCAATGCTTAGCCATTTTCTGACCACATAGGCCATTTCTATAAAATGGGTCATTTCGGCAAAGTGATTTTTCCATGTCTTTGAGGTCACCTTTGTTGAGTTTGCACTAATAGCAACTTTTGGCCACGTGGGCCATTTTGCAAAAATCGCCTCAATCATGTCTTGCATGTGTCCAGTAGGGAGTGTTATTGTCTCACATAATGTTCTAAATCTGTAACTCTATTTGATTTTAGCTTTCTCATACAGGTGTGGATCTATTTACCGGAGTTTGAGCATGATAGACACCCCCGGGACCATCCAGTCAGGACCGTTGCATTCAGGAGCTGGCTTAAGGAGACTTTTTATGATTTGAGTCTATTTTTTTATGTTGTATTGTACTTTATAGTCGTGTCCAGTAGTACTGATTCTTTAGTTGGTGTCAGAGTTTGTCGTAGTATAGTCAAGTTTGTCGAGTCTTTTATTATCGTATTTCTGATTCTATATTCGAAAAAAAGAGTTGTAAATGAAAAATCCATAAATGTTTTTATTTTTTACTTTATTTTATCCATTACTTCAAGAACTATGCTTGGTCTGATTCATGTAGAACATGATACGTAGGCAACCTACATAGGGTTCGATCGAATCATTTTTTAAAATTAAAAAGAATAAGGAAAAAAGGAAACAAAAAAAAAAGATAAAATTATGTGATGTGAGAAATGAGAGGAAAGAAAAGAGTCATAATTAGAAAAAAGAGGAAGGAAAATGAGCAAGCCAAGAAGTGATAGAAAAGAAAAGAGCAGATTGAAATGATCAAATTAGGATGATGCCAAGTGACCTTGTGCCCTCGAAGTCATTCTTGAACGGTTAATTGTTGCTAGGTGCATTACACGCAATGTGATATTTTTAGTTGTTGAATGTCCTAACGCTAACATGATGACTTCATTTTGTTCCTATTTGTTATCTTCATTATAGCAGGAGGGTGGCTGGTTTGTGGTTCTTAAGGTAACTCATCCATACAACACAAGGTCAAAGAGCAAAGTAGCCATGGTTAGCAAAGACTTGGACACGAGTGTTATTGATCCATCTAAGGACATTATTGAATAAGAATCTGAGTTGAAAGAAGAGGTCTTAAGGTTGAAAAGACAGATGGCCTAAATATACCAAGCCGGGATTAGTGGGCGTCCTCCACCATTAGTTGCCGCTAACTACACTGAAAGCCTCGTCACCATTCCTTAGGTCGTATTTGATGACCAAATTAAAGTTTTTGGCATTTTACGGTCATAAAAATGGAATTCCACCAAATTCTCATATTTTTGTTAGCTATAGCCAATGCCTTCCGTCATGGGCCCGGGCTCCGGGATACGGATCTCCTAAAAAATTTTCAGGACATCAAATACAACCTAAGCAACCATAGTCACCGCCCTGCCATGACTAAATTTAATTTTTTGGCATTTTACGGCCATAAAATATAAATTCTGCCCAATTCCAATATTTTGTGTGCTATAGTACACGCTTTTCGCTGTGGGCCCGAGCCCCCCGAACCCGAATTGCCTAAAAAATTTTTGGGACATCAAATATGAACTAAGGAACTATTGTCACCGCCCCGCCATGGCCTAATTACATTTTTTCATGTTTTATGGCCATAAAACTGGAATTTCGCCCGATTCCCATATTTTTGTGTGCTATAGCCAAAGCCTTCCGCCGTGGGCTGGGTCCCTCGAACCCGGATCGCCTAAAACTTTTTTGGGACATCAAATATGACATAAGGAACCATATTCACCGCCCCATCATGACTAAACTTTATTGTTTGATATTTTATGGCCATAACTGGAATTCCGCCCGAATCCCATATTTTCGTGTGCTATGCCCCACGCCTTCCGCCGTTGGCCCGGGCCCCTAACTCGGATTGCCTAAAATTTTTCAAAGACATCAAATATGACCAAAGGAACTATAGTCACCGCCCCGCCATGACAAAATTTTATTTTTTGATATTTTACGGCCATAAAATTGGAATTCTTCCCGATTCCCATATTTTTGTATGTTATAGCTCACGCCTTCTGTTGTGGGTGTTGGCCCCAAGACCCGCATCGCTGATTGCTACCAACTCCGCGCTACTAATAAGTAGCAAGAGAAGGTCGCAATAACTTTTACCCGATTTTGGGTCGGGATCGATATCCACAGAGAGATAGAATTGGAATCGAGTATCTATTTAGTTTATGATTACGTATGTGTTCTTAAATACACTTCTCATCATTTTTGGGATTTTCTTTATAATTATACTTTTACCAAACTACAAATTATATATTAAGCTAAGTGTTAAAATGATACAAGTTGTTCAAATACTAGGGTAGTGACTTTTGCCTATTTGAACAACTTGTATCATTTTCCGTAGACTCAAGTACTCCCCAAACCAGTGTTTGGAACCACTAATTCAGCAATTAACCATGAAATTGACCCACATAACAAACACCCATAATCAATTTAGCCCTAAAATACAAGATCCATCAATTACCCACACTAGAGTTGAGCCACAACCCTAGCTAATGGGTCTAGATACTCATATTTAAAGAAGAAAAACAAGAAATATAAGAAGATAAACACATATTAATTAATTACTAAGTTAAAAATAAAGATTCAATGTTGCAAAGTAGACAAAATTGCCCAAAATAAATACAAGAGTCGTTCCCACGAGCGCAGTTGCTTCTAAAAACTATCTGATACCCTAAAAATGGAAAAAGAATCTATTTATACTAATTTGAAAAATCTGAACAAAAATGCCCTAGCGGGGTTAGTGCGGACCGCACAGAATGGACTGTGGCCGCACTAGGACTCTTGGCTTCAAAATCCAACTCACAAAACTCAGGCTTCGAGGACCGCACAGAATAGACTACGGTCGCGGTGACTTCTAGTGCGGTCCGCACAAAAAGGACTGCGGACCGCATTTGCTTGAAAGTTCCAAACTGCAACTTCTCTAAATCTTAGCTCTACGGACCGCACGGAATGGTAGTGCGGCCGCATAGACTCCAGTGCAGACCACACTAAATCTAGTGCGGCCGTATTTCCTTTTATCCTGAATACCTGCTCTCTGAACCTCCTAGTATGGACCGCACAAAGTGGTGTGCGGCCGCACTGGACCTATTTTGCCTGAGCTTGTCTTGTTTTTGGCACTTGTGCAAGTTTCACTCCCTTTGAGCTGATCTTTGACATCTTGTCATTTTGTTGATCAAACCTGCAATCAAGCACAACTTTGAGCCTTTTGGTACTATTTTGTATGAATTTCTAATCAAAGAATGAGCAAGAAGGAGTATAAAATGTGTCAAAATCCCTAGTTATCAACTCCCCCAAACTTAAGTTTTTGCTTGTCCTCAAGCAAACAAAATAAGACCCACCCCTTGAGGGAAAATCCAAAAAAATTTCAGTTTTCCTAAAGCAACCTCAACTAGAATCAATTGGGACTAACAATTGCTCTTAATACAAATGAATCATTAAAAACATTTATTCTTTGAAAAACCATGGATCAAGTGCGACACAAGAACATCAAGAGTTGACTCAACACATCACATAAGTCTTTCAATTACTTTGTTCATTGTGGAACCCAAACTCACACATCCCCAACTCTCCCTAAGTAAACCTCACCTTTAGAATAATGGCTCACAAAATAAGGTTAATGGAAATTTACTCATCTCTCTCAAGAAAAAGTCACAAGTCCGGCTCTAAGTACCATATGCTTGCCCCTTATGTGAGTATCTACTAATGTAAGCTTCATTCAACTCAAGATCATATAGGGCTTTTGTGGAGACATTGTGAAGGCTTTTGGTTCAGGGTAGGAAATATTTTGGTCTAAGTAGGTTCCATCTTCTCTTAAGCACTTCTTTTGATTCATTTGGCACACATTCACTTGACTCTTTGAGTCATTTCACTTCTTTCTAAGGGGTTAGAGAGACACACTGTCACACTGTCTTAGGCCTTTCAAACATTTTCTCCTTTTTCAACTTTTCACACCTTTCATTCTTTGCTTTTTCTTAAATCCCTTTTTATTCTTTTTCACATTGATCATTCTTTTTCTTTTTTTGCTTTTCTTTCTTTTTCATTGCCTTTCCTTTTCTTCATTTTTATGCCTTTTTACCACTTTGTTGCAATCCTTGTCTCTCCCCCCAAACTTATACTTTTGCCATGTGCTAAAGAAAGGATTGGGTGCCAAGAGAGGGTATCTTTTAGAAGGGGTATAGGCTTGTATCATGGTTCTTGAAAGAAAAAGGTATAAGGCTCAAAAGGGTTAACTAGGAATCTTATCATTGGTAGGCTATGGAATTGTTCAAACTATCATTTGAATCAAGGAGAGCCTATAATCATGTCTCAAGTCAAAATTCACTTATTATTTCTCCTCAACAAACATTCAGGGCAAGTTGTAGACCAATGGCTCGGGACTTGGACTTGCAATTCAATTACTCACCACACAAGCAAAGGGACTGCTAAAGACCTAGAGTTGGGGACCCACAACGACCTTAGATACGATTTGAGCACACAATGGTCCCAAAAATCCACTTGATGATTATTGGTCAACCCAAGAGTCTCAAGATCACAACTTTCACCATCCTAAACACAACAATTTATTTTTGACCATGAGACCAAAGGCAAATGTGCTAGGACCAAGTGAATCTTTGCTTGAGGCACCCTTAACTACTAACCATTGAAAACCAAGAAGAAAAATGGACTCAAACCCATAAGAAGGTTGTCACGCCATCCATCACTAGGAAGAGCCACCCGGTTCACACAATACTCCACCTTTGGAAAGAACCGTGGCATTAAGAAAATCAAAGGCATATTGCAAACTTTGAAAACAAAAAGCGACGAATCACAAATAAGAAGCTAAAAATGAAAAATTTTGCAAAAATTAGAATGATTATATACAAGAGGGGATTTGAATATACAATGGATGGTATAAATAAATACAATGTGATATAACTTTATATACAGACCCAAAGTGAAATAAAAATGCGATAAATGTAAAGAAATATCAGAATTATATATAGACCAAAGATGAAAAATCAAGAAAGCATAAAAAATATTAAGTATATACAATCATCCGAATGAATAACAAGTAGGGACCACCCCCTCAAATGAAAGCTGATATTGTCCCCAATAGTTCAAAGTTCAAAAATTCCTAAATTTTCTTGCAAATTTTCATCTCCCTTCTCAAGGTATGTGATTTCTTCGCTCTCTTCTCAAACCTTTCATCTTTTTCTTGGTGTAACTTGTGAAATAGAAGAACACCCATGGTTATTTGGTCATTATGGTTCAAATTTTAAGTGTTAAGTTGCAAATTAATGCTTAAATTTGTTGTTTGTTTGCTGGGTGAGTTTGGTTGAGAGTGAGTGATTCTTTTAAAGAAAAATTTTGGGTGAAATCTGTGGCATTGTGGTCTAAAACTGAGTACACAAAATTGGGCTCACAACATGTTTGTGAAAATGTCCACAAGAACAAAATCTGGGCAGAACTGAAAAACCCTATGCAATCGCATCGACCATTCTGCGATCGCATAGGTCAAATAAAATGCACTGAGTAAAATTGCACTATGCGATCACAACAAGACCATGCGATCTCATAGAACTAATAAACTGGACCCTGAATTTGCACTATGCAATCGCAACAGTGCAATGCGATCGCATAGCCTTAAGCCCAGTAGTGTTAAAAATAGTAGCTTTGCAGATTTTTGCCCAAATGCTTTCTGCTCTTTTTCTTTGGCCTAAATGTATTATAATACAGTGTATAAAGTACTCGTTCATGCGTTTAACATTTGGTTACTATTTGTAGGTACTTTGTGCACAAAATGGCCTCAGAAAATGTTGAAAACGTGCAAGAATTTTCCCTCCCAGCTCCGGAAGAAGAGTATTTTTATGCGACAAGATTTATGGCAGCTCAGTGTGAAAGGAATTACGACAAGATCATGTCAAAGATCATTGTCAAAGAACGAGGCATCCGTTTGGACACTATTGAAGACAAAATGCCAGAATTTTTCCAAAGACTCACCGACAGTGGATGGATTTGCTTTGCTCCTGAACCAGTCAAGGCGAACTACACAATAGTTCGCGAATTTTATGCCAATGCCATGAGGACTAACTTCCGGGGGGAGGTATTCACTATTGTTAGAGGCAAGCGGGTTAACTTTGGCCTCGAAGTGATAAATGCACATTATGGGCTTCCAAATGTTGATGATGAGGTGTACCGAGCTATCGGAAGAGAGAGGCGAACAGAATGGCTGATAGAAAAACTTCACAATGGGGTGCAGCCGACTTGGGTAAGAGTTCACAAAGGGGTTGATTCGCATGAATTCACGGGGGAAGCCAAGATTTGGCTATCCCTTATCTGTGCAAGGGTTGTGCCATCAAGAAACGAGACTGAAGTGACGCCTGAAAAGGCATTGATGATTGCTGCTATTCTGGATGGTTTGCCTGTAAATATGGGCCAGCGCATTGTGAATGAAATAGAGGAGGCTTGAAAGGGAAGGACTAGAAGCTTATTCTTCCCTTCATTGATCACTCAATTATGCTATGCTGCTGATGTGCCTACAGACCCCAATGATGTTGAGAAGGACCCTGCCGTAGCAATTTATCCATTGCTTCACCGAGGGGCATCAGGCAAGAAGAAGAAGAGAAGGATTTATGTGCTATCTCCTTCGTTTGGGCAGTTTGATGGTTTGGCCGAGGGATCCGGAGGTGACCCCACAGCTACAGCAGGATCTCATGACCCATCACATGACCCCATGGGACCACTCCAGTCAGGCCCTCACACCATGCGCCACATTTCCCATCAGATATATGGTGTTGACACCCACATTCGACAGCTTGTTGCAGGTCTTCCCTTAGGTCCATCTGGTGAGGGTACTTCGACTAGGTCAGGTTCATCGAGCAAAAAGACACCGACCTTGGATGATGTAGTGCAAGAGCAAAAGGGAATCAAGACCAGGTTGGAAGACTTGAGTAGGTGACAAGGAATGATTGAAAGGCGACAGGTGAAATTCAAAGAGCACGAGAAGAAGAAAAGCAAGTTCCTGTCGAGGATGATGCACAAGCTAAGCTCACTATGTGGTTCACAAGATTCTTCTGATGATGATGGTGGAGATGCAGAACTAAAGTTTCCCAGCACATCCGACTCCGAGTGATGCAGTATTCAGGGAGCACTTTCCACCATTTTTCTCTATTATGTTTTGTTGCATTGGGGACATTGCAACATCCTTAGTTGGGGGTGGCTTTTTGTATAACTGTTGTTTTGGTAGATTGGTATTGTAGTTGTTTTCATGTTGTTTTTAGTACATTATCATGTCATGTGTTATATTAGTATGTTTATTAGCTTTTTAATTTCTGAAAGTTTATATATATGATGTTTTAGTTGCTTTAACTTCTTAATGTTTGTTATTAGCTTCTTTAATTTTTTATTTTAGTTTTATGTTAGTGGCAATATCCTTGGTTTTCTTTATACCACAGTTCTTTTTCCAAGGATGCCAATTTTCTTCTTGAACCGGGTAATTGTAAAAAAAAAGTTTTGTCGACTTTTCCCGATGATGGATAGATTGACAACTTTCTTAAGGGAATTAGGCTTGTAGTTAGTATTAGTTTTTGTTAATGTAGAAAAATAAATGGTTTGAGTTGGGGTTGGTGCCCATTGACCAAGTTGTGGCTTGCTTGGTACCAACATAATGTAAACCTTGGCATATGAATTTATGTTTGTTGAAAAAGAAAGCAATTAAAGTAGAAAAATGTCATGACCTTTTAGACTCAATTTTTGGCTCTTTAATTCACTAAATAGCTTTCTTTAGACTATAGGTAACCTCTTTGCATCATTTGTTCTAATTGGATTTTGGATTTGTATTCCACTTGAGTTTTCATGTGCCATGTGTGGTGAGATTTATTTGTGAGTTCTTTTGTAGTACTTGTGGTCTAGAACTTGCCTGGAATGTGCTTTAAGGCGAAATTATAGACTAACTTGGTTTGAAAAGTGATATTAGGCCTTCCTTGGACCACGAGTATACCTTAAATTTCCTATCCTTAAATATTTTCCCTAGTCAACCCATTTTGAGCCTTTAACCTTATTCTTTGGCAACCATATTACAAGCTTAAATCCTTTGTTCTTAATTGATCTAGCTTTTGAAACCCTACCTCCCTAAGTACTTTGAAAGTGTAAATATAGGCTAAAAGCCTAAGTTTGGGGGTTGAAGGTTAGAAAAGTTGTGAGATGGAAGTTGTTTAAAAAAGTGGAAGGTAGAAAAAAATATATGAAGTCTTCCTTGACTTAGAAAAAAAATGTATATAGAATAAAGTGATAAAAAGTCATGAATAAAGGGAAGACTAGGTGTGGAATGAAAAGTGAAGAAAGGATGGAAAATGTTTTTGAAGGAAGGGGACTTTTATTGTAAATATTGTAGTGCTTTGGGAGGTTTTTGAGTCACTTTAACCAAAATTTTGCCTTACCTTAACAAAAAGCCTAAATTACAACCCTTTAAGTCCTAATTGATTTTGAACCAAGTTGTCTACATTAGTGGAGGAATACATGAAGGGCAAGACTATGGTACTACTTGTATGCATTTGAACATCTTTTTGAGAGAGAGTTAATTCTTTCCATTTGATATCCCATTTTGTTTTGAAATTAAGATTTATGAGTGTGGGATCCTCTCTTAAATATGAGGGCACATGAGATTTGAGTTGCGAATTTAATCCCTTTTTCAATTGGAAAGGATGACCAAAGGAAGTTGATTGTGATAGAGAGGCAAATTTTGAAGCTTTAGTGTCATGACTTGATTGCTACTTTGATTTGCATTAGTGTTTGAGCACTTGATTTATGTGAAGTGCTCGATAATTCATATGCCTTGGAGTAATTGTTGGTACCAATCGAAGTCATACATTTTTGCTTAAAGTAGACTTTCTTTTTGGTTTGGCATGATGTAGATATATTGTTGAGTTAACCACTTGGGAAGAGATTTTGTTGCTTTCGTTGCTTTAGGACAAGCAATAGTTCAAGTTTGGGGGTGTGATAAGTTGGTATTTTACCAACTTATCTTGTCTTTAAACCTATACTTTTGCTATGTTTGAGTGATAAAATCGTGTATTTGATGCCATTTACTTCTATTTTACAGGTTGTATGTGATTTAGAAGTAATAGTGAAGAAACCAAGTGAAAACAAGTCAAAAGGGAGCTAAAATGGAAAAATGAAGTTTGCCTAGTTTTTACTCTATGCGATCGCATAAGCCAAGGAAGTAAAGAAATGCGAACGCATTAACACTATGCAAATGCATAGAAGAAAAGAGGTCTGGTCAGCTGCTGGTCAACAAGCCTATGCAAACGCAATGGACTATGTGTGATCGCATAACTTGAGAAACCATCTCTATGCGATCGCAATGGCCTTTGTGCGATCTCATAGTGTATTTTCTGGGCAATTCTGGGCAAAAATGAAATTTCACGTTTGTAATCCCCAAACCATTTTTGTACACGACCAAGCAGATATTTTGAGGATCTTTTGGCTTTTTTTCAGTCCATAGAGACTAGAAAGAACAAGGTGAAAAGCTAGGGTTTTGCACAAGCACACTTGGGTCTTGAAGATTAAAGCTTGTGGTTAAGATTTTCTTACACATTTATGTTTATTTCTTCATTTCCTTGCTTTGTATTGAATATTTAAGTGTGTAGTATTTATT
>MU783465.1:54350-77708 GCA_026770625.1 Nicotiana glauca
GAAGCTAATTAAGAATTATTATCCGTGGCCAATTAATATAAACTCGCTCATATTTGTAAAATCATGAAATACATTGGATCGTTACTTGAATGTAATTCCCGATGCATTCATACTTGTAGCCATTGATCATTTTACTTGCTTTCTAGGTTAGTTTACATTTTTTGTATTCAGATATAAAAACAATTTTCAACCAAAATTCTTAGTGTTTGGCACTGCACAACTAGCGATAATTTTCTTACATTCCTAATCGCCTACACATTGTTCTCTGTGGGATTCGACCCCGACTCATAGTTGGGTAAATTATATTGCTGCGACCGTGTCTATTGCTTTTTAGTAGTGGATTTGGACGTCACCAAAATCCTCTCTGCCAAATATATCTCAAGATACCCAGAGATTTAAAAAATCGGGTATCCGGATGACCCCAGGGTCGAAGCGCCGGGCTCACCAGGCCCTTATGGGTCAACTCCGAGCTCACGCGAAGCAGTCTTTTGGCTTAAACAACTCGATGACTCGAAGAATGCCACCAATATCCACGCACTAGAAAATCTGAAATTGTAAGACCCTAACGGGCAACCTCGGCAAAACCAGATCTATTCTCCATACACTGTAAGACCTCAATAGGCATGGCAAACTGTAAGACCTCAATTGGCATGAAACATCCTATAGTTTAGGCTATACATCGCATTTGTAAGAATCCCTAAAGGGCATACCCTCGGTGTAGATGCCTAAAACTGCTTCTTGGGATCAAAAATGGCCCCGGCCAAATGCACATGACTCCGGTCAAAGTAGCCGCTACAACCCAAAAAAAATGACTTGGGGACGCCTGATTGTTGCTAAAAAATCCTCCAAATCAACTTCGGAAAGAACCTGGTAAAAACAGGCTTCCCTCAACATGCTAAAAATAAGTCCCGACCACGTCGGCTCCAAAATTGCAAGAGCGTCGATCTACTCGACCTATGAGCTATGGACCTTCCGAGGTGCTCAAAACATCGCGGACAATGACTTGAAATAGAGGTTCTTTTAGAACCGACGACGGGTCAGGCAAAATAATCAATAAGACCTTAACGAGAGGAAACAAAGCCTACAAAAATCCTTCGGGCCTTAGAAGGTCTCTATGACCAAACAGCGTAAGTGCTATTGTCATCGGCTAAGCAAGCCTTTGGGCCTCACATCAAAAGGTATCTACGATCGTATAGCATAAGAGCCCTTGTTGCCAGCTTAAAAATTAACAACTTGAGAATTAAAGTGAGCTCAAATTGTAACCCGATTCAGAGACCGGATCCAAAATAGTCAACTAAGTAAAGCCTCCAGGCCTCATACGAAAAGGTCTCAATGACCAAGCAACAGAAAGGCCACCATCGCTGGTCGAGAGCTCAAATAAGATTTAAGGGTCGATTACAGCTCGAGTCGCAATGCGACTCGGAGACTGGACCTTAACATTATAATACTCCCAAGAGCATAACATCAATTCCACTATCACCAATCGAAATCTCCTAAAAGACTAAAGGTTCAATTACAGCTCGAATCTCAATGCGACTTGGAGATTGGACCTAGAAAATTGTTAAATGCCCAAGGGAAGAAAATAAAAGCTCGAGGGTAAGTTATGCTTGAGTCGGATCCCTACTCGAATACTGAACCCGAAGGTAGTCAAAAAATGCAAAGCCCAAAGGCTACTCCGGGATTGAATCGATCCAGTGAAACAACTCCAGCAAGAAAAAATGCAAAAATTACAAGTTGCGGGGTTCCCCCCTCCTTATTACATGTCAATAACAGGGTGCAATCTCGCCATGCATCATATGGTGAGATCTATATGTGTATATACAAAGCAAATAAGGTAGGGAATGTTTGTTCCCCCTTTTATTTCTTTTTTTGGCAGCTACGGCCTATTGGCCTCCTCCTTATCATCAGATATCAGAAACTTGGCATCAAACTCTGCTCCCTTGGTATGTCTGATCTCCTTCGAGAGATCGAAGCCTATGGCATGAATCTCTTTGAGGTTCTCCCTCCGAGATATGCATTTCTCATATTCCCTGCTATTTCCTTCACGATCAAGGGCCTTCTTCAGCTCGGCCCTAACAATAGTGGCACTTTTTGAATAGGCCGCTATCTTTTGCCCCACCCGGGTGTTATTTATTACGACCTCGGTTCAAACGTTCGCCACCTCAATTTTTGCCCTTGATAGCTCGGATGAGAGGCTCGCGATCATTTTCGCCCGAGCGGAGTCATTCACGCGAGCAACCTGAAGTTGCACCTCAAAAATAGATATTGCAACCTGAGCTCTGTCTTTGGCCTCCAAATAAGCATTAACGCGCGCCCGCAGCTCGGAAAATTCATAATTGGCAGCACCAACCTCGCCCCAAAGTTGCTCCAACTCATCCGCCTTTCCCTTCAACTAGAATAGCGATGCTTCAAACCCCGGCAAAGATAGAAAAAGGGATAGGAAGGAAATACAAACCAACATGGAAGGCGAAATACCTATTTCTCCAAGAAGGCCTCATGATCACAGCCTCGATCCACCCCGCACCTTAAATAAATAAGCTCATTTTCCTTTACCGTGCATAGAAGCTGGAGGGACTTTCACCTTTCCCGAGCTTCCTGCAGCTGGGTCTCGCGATAAAGCAACTCAACTTTGAGCTTGTCAAAAGCCTGAAAAAGAGAAGCCAAGCGTAGGAAGAAAAAAAGAAGAAAGTACCGGGCCAAAACATCCTTATCACGATCGAAAACTCATCGCAACACCAAAATAGTGAGCCTCAACGAGGGCCGAAGCTATGTCCAATAAAGCTTATATATTGGAAGCTGGCCGACCGACCGAGTCATTTCCTTTCAGCCGCTGCGGAGAAGGTTCCTCACCGTAATCCTTCACACACCACGAAACATCTTTACTTTTGCCAGCACTCCTCGATTCTTGAACCGGCAGTCTGCCTCGAATGAACTCCCGGCGAAGCAGGTCAGCAAAGAGGAGGCCTCCCCTAAAAAAGAAAAAAGAAGGGTGGAAAGAGAATGCCAGGCACCTACCACGATAATTTTCTCCCACCTCCCTTTCGAAAGATCTCGCTACCAGCTCCTATCATGAGTCCAACATGCTGCCAGCTCACGAGACCATTTGGCTAAGTCTGGAACCTCATCAGTAAACCAATGAGTTGCTATAAGCAAAAGACAGGAAGAAATCACTGTGAGTCCAACCTCATATGAAGAAAAAGATAGCTCGAATAGAGTGCTTACGTATGGAGCTCCATTTCTCGGGGAACGATAAGAATTCTTTGGGGATAATGTCAGTCGTCCAAATTCAAACAAACTGCTCGTCTATCCATGGTCTTCATCCTCTTTGTTGCCGATCATAGGAGCTCGAGTAGACCTATGCTGAAGAGTAACCAGGCCTTGGAAGCGTAATGGCCAGTACAACCTTATGAGGTTACTAAGAGTAAAATCTATCCCAGCCTTGTCAGCAAACTATCTCATCGACCCTATTATGCTCCAGAAGAAGGGATGAACCTGCGCCAGTGTTACTTGATACCTTTTACAAAGATGAAGCACAACCCAGTCCGGGGAACCTACATGAGAACGTCGGTATACACACTCAAGAAACCTTCAACATGCGTTGGGACGTTCTCCTCAGGGGAAGGGGCTTGTAGGACCACGCCTTCCCCCATCCACATTTTCTCCCGATCACCCCGAGGTCCCCTGTCATGCCCCAACCTCGGGAGGCATGACCGGCGCTCAATCAAGTGAACCCGACTGAGCAATCCTTACCGAACACTTTCTACCCCAACTCAATATGAACATGGAATCCATGCCTTTCATTAATATAGACGAGAATACATGGTGCATACTACATCGTTGGTTCATTTCATATCACAAAGATTTACCGTACATTAGCTAGCTTCAAGGATTCTATTAGAGTTACAGTTTATAGAGATCATAAGTTTAGGATTACAACATATATATAGTGGACTCCCCGAACACCCGTACATAACCCACACTAGTATCTTTGGAGCCTCTAAGGATACAACAGATAAGCGTAACTATACCGGCAACAAGGGCCCGGCTATACCTCAAAACTGGAAAGCTGTAATAACAAAATATACACCATATGGCCCCATGGAAGAAAAGGGGCTCACCGAGACTTCGAGTAGAAAAATGCTCCGCTACACACGATCGGCACTGTCCACTATGGAGCCACCTACAATCATAACAGGAATGTAGCGCCCCCGGCAAAAGGGACGTCAGTACATTTGAATTGTACTGGTATGTATAACTAAACACCATTTTACTAGAAAGAACTATCAACAGATACAATCAAATAATATGGGCAAATCAAAGAAGTAATTCATATAACCTTTCATACAATTTCCACAACATAGATTAGGACATTTCTGTCACGTGTTCACCACTGTTCTCAATACCACCGCCATCTTGAGCGGAGTCCGGTCACGACCCGANTTCACCTTATTAGAGGCATTACTCCATTCTCATTAGTCAACACTTCATATCTTTATCCCACACATATCATAACAATTCCTGGGGCACTCATGGCCACCATCATCACATCGTTTCCCTTTTTTAGCATTCATTTCACAAGTTGTGATCATAGACACATATATCAAGGATAACTCAAATTGCAATCACAGGTAAGTGAGCACATAGCTAGCACGAATAACTCTTTGTTTCAATGTTGGCTTATAGCCCAAATACTTCAACACATAACTGTACTTTTCATCATTATCTGATTTTCAAGAATGGTACATTATTCACATTGAGGAACATCCTTCACGAATATGTATAGATATATGAAAATAAATTAATGAGTAATGACAATCAATACACTAGCCAATTCAACTCTTACCATACTTTCGTAATGACAACGGAGCTAAATTTCTAATAAAAAGGGGTTTTAGCCATACATACCTCAATAAAGCTTTCCTTACTCTTTTACAAATTTTCGGAACTCTGAGCACTTCGATATATTGAGTAAGAATTACAAATTAAATCGACAATTAGCGATGAGATTGAGACTCTATCTTGGTTCAAGCATATTAGCAAACCCTAGAGGTGCAATTTATATCATTTTGTACCCCTCTTTAATTCACCACCTCCCACTACTCTAAGGTTTGATATGCATGCAAGGAATCCATTGTTATACCCATGAATTACCTTACTAGTGACCCCTTATATCTGAGAATAAAACAAATAGGAGTTGGGGTGATGGAGTCTTACCTCTTGAGATGAAGGTCTAAGGGTCTTCACTTGATTTTCTTCAATGATTTAGCCATATCTTATGAAGTAAGTTGATGTGGAGGCTTTCTCTCTCTAAAAACCCTCTCTCTCCCTCTAGAAAAAGCTCAGAAGAATGCTTAAAATGAGCTATAACACCGGATATATCGATATGGAGGTCGGGTTAAAAATTAGAAAATTGGACCCCGAGTCAAATATGCGGTCGCATTTGCGATCGCACAGTAAACATGCGGTCTGCATAATAGACCGCAAAAATGCTCCCAAAAACTAAACACTCTGACTCAGTCTGCGGTAAGAATGCGGTCCGCATTCATGTTCTGTGGTCGCAAAGTGCACCGCAAAACTGACCCTCGCAAAACTCAAAGGAAAATATGCGACGACTATGCGGTCCGCATTTTGATTATGCGACCGCATTTTGACCGCATAACTGACTTCAATTTTAACTAACGTTCTGCCTCACTCTGCGGAAGATATGCGGTCCGCATTTCAATTATGCGACCGCATTCTGGACCGCATTTTCTGCATTTTCTGAAAACTTATTCTTGACTTTTTAATGCATTATTCAATCTAAAAAGGTCCGCGCCGCGGCGAGCTTGCGAGTTTTCGAGTAGGGATTTTATGGGGCCTTACATCCTCCCCCACTTAAGATCATTCATCCTCGAATGAGGATCAAGGCTCATTTATTAACAGTCTTAGTGCTATCTTCTCCTCTTCACAACCCGAAACAAGTTGACAGTCCCCAAATTTAGCTAACTCCCTTGATTTCCAAAAATTTTACCAGAGTTTCCTTTATATCTAGGCCTTACCCACTTGTCAGAGAGCCCCAGAAACATACCATAACAGCATAAACATATTCGTAAGCATAGTATAACTGGCACACTATCAATCATGGCTATATAGGAAACCGTATTACCAAAAAGAGGACGATTTTACATAAATCCAGCCAACAAATACGATTTAGAAGGAGCTAAACACATAAAAGCTATTACAGGATCATTCAAACAAGTGTGGATACTTCTTTTTCATTTCATCCTTGGCTTCCCAAGTAGCCTCCTTAACGTGTACTTTCACGGATGCAATTTCTTATTCCTCAATTTTCGAACTTGCCTATCAAGAATGGCAACTGAGACCTCTTCATACGATAGCTCTTCGTTTACCTCAACCGTCTCAATTGGAAAAATGGAGGACGGATCCCCTACTACCTTCCTTAACATAGACATATGGAAAATCGGGTGTACCAATGACTTCTCGGGCGGCAGCTCGAGCTTGTATGCCACCTGAACAATTTTCTGAATGATTCTATATGGTCCAACATACCTTGGACTCAATTTTCCCTTCTTTCCAAACCGCATGATACCCTTCATAGGGGAAACTTTCAAGAATACCCAATCATCTTCTTTAAACTCAAAATCTCTGCGACGCATATCCGAGTAGGATTTTTTGCGACTTTGAGTAGTTTTCAACCTCTCCTTGATAAGCTTGACTTTCTCCATGGCCTGGTGCACAAGGTCCGGCCCTATCAATTCCGCCTCTCTAACCTCGAACCACCCGATGGGAGACCTATATCTCCTACCATACAATGCTTCGAACGGTGCCATTTGAATACTAGCGTGGAAGCTTTTGTTGTAAGCGAATTCTATGAGTGGCAAATGGTCATCCCAACTTCCCTTAAAATCAATAGTACAAGCACGTAACATGTCTTCAAGCGTCTGAATAGTCTGCTCTGCTTGACCATCGATTTGTGGATGAAAAGCTGTGCTAAGGTTTACTTGCGTACCCAAACCCTACTGAAACTTCTTCCAGAAGTTAGCTGTGAATTGATCACCTCGATCTGAGATGATTGAGACTGGAGTGCCATGCAACCTGACTATTTCTTTGATATACAACCGAGCATATTGTTCAGCTGTGTCGGTAGATTTAACTGGCAAGAAGTGCGCTGATTTTGTGAGTCAATCCACGATCACCCAAATTGAGTCGAACTTGCATGGAGTGCGCGGCAACCCTACCACAAAATCCATGTTAATCATCTCCCACTTCCACATTGGAATGTCTATACATTGTGTCAATCCACCGGGCCTTTGATGTTCGGCCTTCACTTGTTGAAAATTTTAGCATTTTGCCACAAATTCCTCCATATCCCTCTTCATGTTGTTCCACCAATAAATTTCCTTGAGATCATGATACATTTTTGTAGAACCTGGGTGAACGGAATACCTAGATGTGTGAGCTTCTGCCATGATCCTTCCTCGAAAACTGTCGACATCAGGAACACACAAACGGTCTTGGTACCGTAGGGTACCATCATTCATGCCCAAGGAGAAAGCCATGGTCTTATGTTTGTGAATCCCTTCTTTCAGTTTTGCTAACAATGGATCATTGAATTGCTTTTCGTTTACCTCTACCACAAGCGACGATTCAGCTCTGTTCTGTATAATTACTCCTCCTTCATCAGAATCCGCCAGACAAACTCCCAAATTAGCTAGCCAGTGAACCTCCCTAGCCAACGGTCTCTGATAGGCCCCCAAATGACTCAAACTTCCCATAGATTTTTGACTAAGTGAATCTGCCACAACATTAGCCTTTCCTGGGTGGTAGAGAATATCAATATCGTAGTCTTTGAGTAACTCTAGCCACCTTCTTTGTCTCAGGTTCAACTCCTTCTGCTTGAAGATATGTTGAAGGCTCTTATTATTGGTAAATACGTCCACATGGACCCCATACAAATAATGTCGCCAAATCTTTAGTGCAAACACCACAACTGCTAGCTCTAAGTCATGGTTTGGATAGTTCTTCTCGTGATTCTTGAGTTGCCTAGAGGCGTAGGCTATAACTTTGCCTCGTTGCATCAACACACACCCGAGCCCGACTCTCAAAGCATCGCAATACACCACAAATCCCTCAGTACCCTCTGGTAGGGCTAATACCGATGTTGTTTTCAACCTTGATTTCAATTCTTGGAAACTCTTTTCACAAGCATCAGACCATTGGAATTTAACTGCTTTTTGCATCAATTTTGTCAAGGGAGAGGCAAGAGTAGAAAACCCCTCCACAAACCTCCTGTAGTACCCAGCTAATCCCAAAAAACTGCGGATCTCAGTTGGAGTGGTAGGTCTAGGCCAATTCTTCACTACCGCAACCTTCTGAGGGTCAACTATAACTCCATCCCTGGAAACAACATGACTCAAGAATGCGACAGACTCAAGCCAGAATTCACATTTTGAAAATTTTGCATATAATTGATGTTGCTAAAAAGTCTGCAATACTGCCCTGAGATGGTCAGCATGGTCCTCCCGACTTTGGGAATATACTAGAATATCGTCAATGAACACTATCACAAAAGAGGCTAGGAAGGGCTTGAAAACTCAATTCATAAGGTCCATGAAAGCTGCTGGGGAATTTGTTAGCCCAAAAGACATTACCATAAATTCAAAGTGCCTGTACCGGGTTCTGAAAGCTATTTTTGGAATATCCCGCTCCCGTATCTTCAACTGGTGATACCCGGACCGCAAGTCAATCTTTGAGAAACATGCAGCGCCTTGCAATTGATCGAACAAGTCATCTATTCTTGGCAAGGGATATTTGTTTTTGATTGTGACTTTGTTAAGTTGCCGGTAGTCAATACACATCCGCAGCAATCCATCCTTCTTTCTTACGAAAAAGACAGGTGCACCCCATGGCGACACACTTGGCCGGATGAAAACCTTCTCTAACAAATCCTTCAATTGCTCCTTTAGCTCTTTCAATTCTGCCGGTGCCATCCCGTAAGGTGGAATCGATATAGGCTGTGTGCCTGGCATCACGTCGATCCCAAAATCAATCTCCCTGTCTGGTGGAATCCCAGGGAGCTCATCTGGAAAGATTCATAAATTCATTCACAACTGGTACAGAATCAAGGCTAGGTGCCTCGGCATTGGTGTCTGCCACTCGAACTAGATGATAGATACACCCCTTCTTGATCATTTTCGCGGCCTTAGGGTAGGAAATAAACCGACCTCGAGGCACTACATTATCTCCCATCCATTCAATGATGGGCTCATTAGGAAATTCAAGCCTAATAGTTCTAGTTCTACAATCAAGTTTGGCAAAGCATGAGTAAAGCCAATCCATTCCCATTATTACGTCGAAATCCACCATTCCCAACTCGATAAGATCGGCCCTGGTATCCCTACCACGCACCGTAACAACACAACCTTTACAAACTCGAGCAGCCAAAATTGATTCACCAACTGGGGTAGATACTGAGAATGGCTTATGAAGCTGCTCTGGTTCTATCCCAAATCTCATAGCAACAAACGGGGTAACACAGGATAAAGTGGAACCAGGGTCAATAAGTGCATACATATCATGAGATTGGACAGCCAGAATACCTGTAACAACATCTAGAGAAGCCTCTGTAGTCTGGCGACCACTCATAGCATATAATCGGCTGGGAACTCCCAAACTCTGTGTACCACCCCTAGCTGCACCACGCTCTGCGGGTGCTGGGGCACCTCGAGCTAGAGAGGGGGCTGAAGATGTGGTAGCTGCTGGACTGGAGGGCTGAGTTGTGCCCCTACCTGTTCCCTGGCGAGACGCACGATAGTGTCTCTGAATATGGCCCCCCATTCCACATCCATAACATATAGGCAACTCCATATAGCAGACCCCCGAGTGCATCTTCCCGCACTTGGGACATGTGGATCTCTACTGCTGCTGAAACCTCTCCCCTAACCGACCTTGCTGCTTGAATCCCCTGTTGCCCTGACCGGGCCTGAAACGACTCCACTGCTGCTGGCTGGGCCCTGACGGCGGTGCACTGGCTGAAGACTGTGCAACAGACTGGGAAGGCCCTGATGATCCTTCCCTAAAAGCTGATCTTCCCCCACCTAGCGACTCTCCCATGTTGCCCGTAGACCGGGCCTTGCTGTTATTCTCTCTCACCACTTTGTTCTTCAACTTATGGTCCTCTCTGGCCTGAGCAAATGCTACCATCCTCCCGTAGTTCATGTCAGAATTCAATGCTGTTGTAGAAGCCTCATTAATAGTCAAATGATTAAGACCTTGAACAAACCGACGCACTCTACCCTCCATGGTGGGCAACATATGAATAGCATACTTGGACAAGCGGGCAAACTCCATGTGGTACTCCCATAGACTTCGGTTACCTTGCCTCAGATTTTCAAACTCTGCTGCCCGAGCTGCCCTTGTCTCAGCGGGCAAGAAATGATCAATGAAAGCATCGGAAAACTCAATCCACCTCGCCGGATGGCGCTCCTCCTCTCGTGATCCTCCCATAACTCAAACCATGAATATGCCACCCCTTTCAGACGGTAGGCAGCCAACTCTACTCCCTCTGTCTCAGTCGTACGCATCACCCTGAGGGTCTTGTGCATCTAATCAATAATGTCCAGAGGGTCTTCTTCTGGATTGGCACCTGTGAATACCGGAGGGTCTAACTGAAGGAATCTGTTTACCCTGGAACTGGTAGAATCCCCTGGCTGGATGGATGAATTGGGTGAAATATTTGACCTTTGGGCGTGAGAGGCCACCAATTAAGTCAACATTTGAATAGCTCCCCTAAGATCCCCATCAGAAATGCTAGAACCGGAAGCTGGAACTGGATGCGGGACAGGAGCATCAATGGGAGGTATAGTGGTACCCTCCGTAGTTGTAGGGACTGAGGTAGTTTGTTCTGGAACAGAAGGATCCGGTAGGGTAATAGCAGGGCGGCTACCCTCACCCGCAACATCAACTGGTGAATCATTAACCACTCCTGGGGTGGCATTGGCTTCTTGGCCAATTCTCTCCTTCTTCTTAGGTGCCATTTACTGAAAGATTGAACAAAACACCTATTAGGAAGTAAATAGTCTCACCGCACGATCCAGAATATCAAAGAAGGGTGTTATTCCTAAATGTCTGAATAGCCTCCAAATAATAGATGTGGTCGACAAACACACCGATAAGAAGGACTCTACTAGACACGGCTCCAAGACATCCTAGGACACTTTAAAACCTTAGGCTCTGATACCAAGTTTGTCACGCCCCAACCACGGGAGGTGCGACCGGCGCTCAATCAAGTGAACCCGACTGAGCAAGCCTTATCGAACACTTTCTACCCCAACTCAATATGAACATGGAATCCATGCCTTTCATTAATATAGATGAGAATACATGGTGCATACTGCATCATTGGTTCATTTCATATTACAAAGATTTACCGTACATAAGCTAGCTTCAAGGATTCTATTAGAGTTACAATTTATAGATATCATAAGTTTAAGATTACAACATATATATAGTGGACTCCCCGAACACCCATACATAACCCACACTAGTGTCTTTGGAGCCTCTAAGGATACAACAGATAAGCGTAACTATGCCGGCAACAAGGCCCCGACTATACCTCAAAAGTAGAAAGCTGCAATAACAAAAGATACACCATATGGCCCCATGGAAGAAAAGGGGCTCACCGAGACTTCGAGTAGAAAAATGCTCCGCTACACACGATCGGCACTGTCCGCTACGGAGACAACCACAATCATAACACGGATGTAGTGCCCCCGGCAAAAGGGACATCAGTACATTTGAATTGTACTGGTATGTATAACTAAACACCATTTTACTAGAAGGAACTATCAACAGGTACAATCAAATAATATGGGCGAATCAAAGAAGCAATTCATATAACCTTTCATACAATTTCCACAACATAGATTAGGACATTTTTGTCACGTGTTCACCACTGTTCTCAATACCACCGCATCTTGAGCGGAGTCCGGTCACGACCCAGCTGGCTAGGTCACCTCATTAGAGGAATTACTCTCAATCAATATTTCATTTCCCTTATCCGGAATTCAATATCAGCACATTACC
Organism: Nicotiana glauca; assembly: GCA_026770625.1. Classification (NCBI taxonomy): domain Eukaryota; kingdom Viridiplantae; phylum Streptophyta; class Magnoliopsida; order Solanales; family Solanaceae; genus Nicotiana; species Nicotiana glauca. The sequence continues at coordinate 66,435 of MU783465.1, forward strand.
ATCATGTGTGTGGCATGGCATCCGATCACGACCCGATCGGCTAGGTCACCTCATTAGAGGCATTACTCCATTCTCATTAGTCAACACTTCAGATCTTTATCCCACACATATCATAACAATTCCTGGGGAACCCATGGCCACCATCATCACTTCGTTTCCCTTTTTCAACATTCATTTCACAAGTTGTGATCATAGACACATATATCAAGGATAACTCAAATTGCAATCATAGGTAAGTGAGCACATAGCTAGCACGAATAACTATTTGTTTCAACGTTGGCTTATAGCCCAAATACTTCAACACATAACTGTACTTTTCATCATTATCTAATTTTCAAGATTGGTACATTATTCACATTGAGGAACATCATTCACGAATATGTATAGATATATGCAAATAAATTAATACACTAGCCAATTCAACTCTTACCATACTTTCGTAATGACAATGGAGCTAAATTTCTAATAAAAAGGGGTTTTAGCCCTATATACCTCAATAAAGCTTTCCTTACTCTTTTACAAATTTCCCGGAACTCTGAGCACTTCGATCTATTAAGTAAGAATTACAAATTAAATCGACATTTAGAGATGAGATTGAGACTCTAGCTTGGTTCAAGCATATTGGCAAACCCTATAGGTGCAATTTATATCATTTTGTACCCCTCTTTAATTCACCATCTCCCACTACTCTAAGGTTTGATATGCATGCTAGGAATCCATTTTTTATACCCATGAATCACCTCACTAGTGACACTTTATATTTGAGAATAAAACAAATAAGAGTTGGGGTGATGGAGTCTTACCTCTTGAGATGAAGGTCTAGGGGTCTTCACTTGATTTTCTTCAAGGATTTTAGCCATATCTTATGGAGTAATTTGATGTGGAGGCTTTCTCTCTCTAAAAACCCTCTCTCTCCCTCTAGAAAAAGCTCAAAAGAATGCTTAAAATGAGCTATAACACCGGATATATCGATATAGAGGTCGGGTTAAAAATTAGAAAGTTGGAGCCCCGAGTCAAATATGCGGTCGCATTTGCGATCGCAGAGTAAACATGTGGTCCGCATAATAGACCGCAAAAATGCTCCCAGAAACTAAACACTCTGACTCAGTCTGCGGTAAGAATGCGGTCCACATTCATGTTCTGCGGTCGCAAAGTGCACCGCAGAACTGACCCTCGCAAAACTCAAAGGAAAATATGCGACGACTATGAGGTCCGCATTTCGATTATGTGACCGCATTTCGACCGCATAACTGACTTCAATTTTAATCAACATTCTGCCTCACTCTGCGGCAGATATGTGGTCCGCATTTCGATTATGGGACGGCATTCTGGACCGCATTTCTTGCATTTTCTGGAAACTTATTCTTGACTTTTTAATGCATTATTAAATCCAAAAAGGTCCGCGCCGCGGCGAGCTTGCGAGTTTTCGAGTTGGGATTTCACGGGGCCTTACAACCCCCTCTGCCACCAAAGAGGAAATTCTCAACACGTGCCCATTGTGGCCCGGAATATTGGGAGGTTTTCCCGGCATAGCTACTCTCCTCAAGGTAGTGTACTCTGAAGGCTACTCCCCCAACGTCGGAGGAGGGCCACTATCGCTAGCCAAAGGCAGAATACATGAAGGAGTCCCCTTCATCCGAGCATCAGACATCGAAGCGATGGCCATGGCCATAACAGAATAATGGGAAGAAGAGGAGTATCCAGGCAAAAATCACGTAAAGTAGAGAAGTGGAAAACCTCGCAAAGGACACATGGCTCTACTGAAGAAATAAACTTATCAAAAAAAAAGAAACTGCAGAATCATCGCTTGAGGGAGGGATAGACGAATATATAAGGGCTAGGCAACAATCGACCAATTGCCCAAACAGGCCAATTAATTTTGTCCGTGTTAACGTCACCCTCCCCTTGAGGAACGCAATGGAGGAATTACTCTAGGCCCCCATGTAATTCGTCAAAGCAGGGGGAGCCTCGGGGAATCCCTGACGTCGGTCCACAAATGCTATCAACTCAACCTCGGCTACATAATATAAAAAGGCTCCTTTCATATGTTAACAAAACAATCGTACATATTTGCAATATCCGTTTCCCGGAGGGTAGAACATATTAAACAAAAAAGAAAGAATAAGGGGCATACAAAAAAAAGAAGGGAGGCTCAGAGACTACACCTTACCGCTATGCTCTTTGCCCTCGTCGGGAACAATTAAATGCTCCAGTTCCTCCTCTGTCACATGGAACTCATTCAGGTCAGCAGATAACTTGAAGCTCCAGGCCTTAAGTTCTTCTAGGACCTCCCCCCTCCCTTTTGCCTTGGCATGATCAACAGCACGGACCAGTTTCTGCTCAGCCGCCAGGGATATGTCATGAGCCATCGCATGTGCCGTAGCCGCGTCTGCCTTGTAAGCAGCAGCGTCTTATTCGATATCGAGCTTAGCTGCAGCCAAAGCAACATTCTCCTTGCGGGTGTCTGAAAGAAGGCCTCGTTATGTCACCAACTCCCCAGTCTCCGCTTCTAACTCGGCGATCCTCGAGCTTTCCTGCTCAACCTTCATTAAGAAGCAAGATGGAAAATATGTAAACACAAAACACATATAGATACCGAGCAGAGGAGCAGATATAAAAGAAAAAGGAGAATACCTGTGCAGCAAGAGCAGTCTCTTCCCGAAGTGCCGCCTCTAAAGAGGCTCTAAGCTCCCTACCTCTTTATCTCCCCGGACGCCTCAAGACTCTGAGTCTTGTAGTTTCGAAGCAACGACATCACACTCCTTCTTATGGCATGCAAGTTCCCTACAGAGACAAGTGATGACACGCTCATATGTCTCTTTGCACTACGATTAAATAAAGAAAAATGATGAATAATGCCCGGGGATGAAATAAAACACTCAAATAAAAATTGTCACCTGCCGCAGGGATTTCTCCGCTGCATCAACGGCGTGAGATACATTGAGTTCAACTCCATCAGGTATGCTATCAAGAATGTTGGCAATAAATCCTTCCCCTCCGAAGGAAGTGCTGGCCATGGCACCAACAATCCTCCCGACGTCTCTCAACTCTCCTGATGAGACTGGATAGTTTCGAAGGAAGTCGTTTGGGTCATCAACTCCATCGAGTAGAGGCCCATGCCCTCCGAAGGCTCCGAACTCCATCTATCTGAACCTCCCTACTAGTAGAAGCTACATCAAATCTGGCCGAGCGATTCGAAACCACATCGGAGTCCTCATCAATGACCTCCGGCTCCTTAGCCTTGTCGGACCTCGTCATCCCAGAGTCAGCAGCCTCCAATCGGGGCACCTGCAAACCCCTCTCACTAGACCTCGACCTACTCCTCAGTGGACTACCATCGTTATCTTCCCTACTGATACCAGGATCCGGATCAGAGGTCGGGACAGCAATCTCATCAGGTCAGGCAACAGCCACTCTTATTTTCTTTTTCTTGTTCGTACCGAGCCCCAAGGCCTCCGTTTCACCACCAGGGGGTGGCCTCATCAGCATATTTTCTCCAAGACCTGCATCAACACGATGAATGCACAATGCCATTGATTAGATCCCAAGGGGAATATAAAATATGAGACACATGTAGAAAAGAAACCTCACCATGGTTCTTGGCCACCCAGCGCTTCTCGACCATGATGGCCCAGGATCGGAGATGATATGGTATCCTCCTGTCCAAGCGCGCGATCCACCTCGCCAAGTCTGGGATCTCCTCAGGATGCCAAGGAGAAGCTAGAGAAAGTTGCCAAAAGATTATCACGATGCTCAAAAGAAAAATTGAGAAACGATTAGAGGGAAAATATACTTATGCCGATAGTTCCACCATTCGGGAAAGGGCATCCATTGGACCGGGATGATGTCCGAGGTTCGCACCCGAACAAACCTGCTCATCCACCCCGGTCCTTCCCTTCATCAACGCTTGTAAAGAAAGATTTTTTGGACCGTTGCCGAAGCTTTATCAAGCCTCGGTACAGCCAAGAACGGTATAATCCAACCAGATGGTTAAGGGTGTAAATTTCACCTGCAATCTCCTCAGTAAAGTGACTAAGCATCAACACAATCCTCCAAAAAGACGGGGAGATCTGGCCAAGGTTACTCGATATTGAATGTAGGAGTCGAGGATCACCAGATCGATTTCCAAAGAAGGAGATTCTACAGATTCATCGGGATTTAGGGTGAACGGATAGGTATACACATAAAGAAAGCCCTCCATGAAATCAATAATATCGTCACCGGAGGCAGGAATTTCCACTGTCACTGCTTCACTCCATTGACATTAACTCCTCATATTTTTGACATTAGTCACGATGCTCATGTATCGAGATACATGCTCACATCAGCCCGGTATAGACGCGGGAGTCTCGGTGTCAAAATACTTCGACGTATCAAGCTCGGGAGGGGTCCACTACTCTAAAGAAGGAACCAATTTATTCTCCCCCCTAGCCGACTGGGATGATGATGCAGTGTCGTTTCGACGGGGTACCGTCCTGGAAGTCCTGGCCATGAATAGTGGTGAAGCCTTTCCGAAAAAAAAGAGAAAGATAAAAATATGTCGAATAAGTTGAAATTTCAGTTCACAAGCCTAAAGGAAGGGCGAAGATGAGGAGCATCTGGCGATCGATGAATTTTATAGGAATCGATTGGGGAAGCGGAAGGGACAAACCTGCAGCAGTTCGTGAACTCCTTGATTGCCACATATGATGGCGTCCATGCATGGTTCCCGAGACTATGGCATTTAATTCTCTTATATGGATGACATCAGGGTAATAATAGCCTCGAGGCTACGATTCAATATCATTTCCTATCACTTCAATATAGGAAACGCAGAGACTATCTTTGTGCGATAAAATTGGAGGAGTCTATTTCCCGCCATCGAGGTACGTTTAGAGTACCCTAACGGCATGTCGAGGCCATAAGGTCGTGGTCAAGATCCTTATCTCAAGTATAATCCGCGGCTCTATAGTGTCTCGAAGGTCATAGGATTGACCGCAACCTAGCAGAAGTCATGCAAACGATAAGCTCCAGAGGGATAGCCTGAGCCAACAGGTTCTAGTGTCTTGTCCAAACGTCCCATCTCTGTGTATTTACATTTAATGCACCATGTACTATATCGATTCCCCTCGCCTATATAATGGGGACTCACCCGACCTTGTAAACGACTAATGTTGCTCCACTTTTCCATAATGCAATAATCTCTCTCTCTCTCTCTCTCTCTCTCTCTTTTCTAAGTTATTTGTCTTCATCGACCTCGAGGTCGCCTTAGCACTTTATTATTTCTTTGTTTGTTCTTCATTATTTGGATCAATATTGGTAACATAGAGCCTTACTTATCTATATCTTTTCTAGTTATCCCCTTCCCGACTACCCTCGATAAGCCCGAGATAGGCTCGAGGCTCGGCTCTGAGGTACTTACTGGACTGCTTTGCACCGGGGAACTGTCAACTTACTGGTTCGATTACTGCTTTGATTAACTCGATCTTTACCATCTTACTTCATGTTTTAGCACTAATCACCCTTACAAACTATCTCGGGAATAGATCACGTATTTTTAGAATTCCATTTACAAATTTAATTGTTATTACCATTTTCATGGTAAATAACCTAAGAAACCCTAGTCACTGCCCTGCAATGACAAAATTTCACGTTTTAGCATTTTACGACCGTAAAATTGGAATTTTGTATGATTCCCATATTTTTGTATGCTATAGCTATGCCTTCCTCTGTGGGCCCGGGCCCCCAGATCCGGATCGCCTAAAAAATTTTCGGGACATCAAATACGACCTTAAAAACCATAGCCACCACCCCTCTATGACCAAATTACATTTTTGGCATTTTATGGCCATAAAACTAGAATTATTCCCGATTCCCTAGCCTTCCGTCGTGGGCTCGAATCCCCGGACCTGTATTGCCTAAAGTTTTTTCGAGATATCAAATACGACCTAAGGAACCATAGTCACCGCTTCGCCATGACCAAATTTTATTTTTTGGCATTTTACGGCCATAAAACTAGAATTCCGTCTGATTCTCATATTTTCGTGTACTATAGCCCACGTCTTCTGTCGTGGGCCCGGGCCCCCAGACCCGAATTGCCTAAAATTTGTTTGGGAAGTCAATACGACCGAAGAAACCATAGTCACCACCCCGCCATGACCAAATTATATTTTTTGGCATTTTACGGCCATAAAATTAGAATTCAGCCCGATTGCCATATTTTTGGATGCTATAGCCCGAGCGTACGGACGTGGGCCTGAATCCCCGAACTCGAATCGACTATAATATTTTCGGGACATCAAATACGACCTAAGAAAGCATAGTTACCACCCTTCCATGATCAAATTAATTTTGTTTTTGGAATTTTATGGCCATAAAAGTGGAATTCCGTCGATTCCTATATTTTCGTGTGTTATAACCCACGTCTTCCGTCGTGGGCAAGAGCCCCTGGCCCCCGGAACCAGATCGGCTAAAAATTTTTGGGATATCAAATACGACCTAAGGAACCATAGTCACCGCCATGCAATGACCAAACTACATTGTTTTGCCTTTTATGGCCATAAAATTTTAATTCTGCCCGATTCCCATATTTTCATTTGCTATAGCCCACGCCTTATGTCGTGGGCCTAGGCCCCCGGACCTGGATTGCCTAAAATTTCTCCAGGATATCAAATACGACCTAAGGAACCACAGTTGTCGACGCCCCCTTTTTCTCGCGAAATCGGGTTTACGACAATTGGGTGGACAACTCTATTCCTTTTGGGAATTTGCATTTTTGAAATTTTAAAGAGTCGCCACCTAATGATTATGTGCATTAGGACACTAAGAGGGTTTATGATTTGGAAACCAGAGTTTGGGTAAGGGCTAGATATTATCTCGAGGGGAAGATATTAGGCACCCCTAGAGATCAACTAGTGTGGTCCCGGCCATGTTACAATTGTGACTTTAAAAGTAAACAGTTAAGGCTCAAATAAGGGGGTTTCTCACATAAGTTTTGCAAATAGATTAAAAGTTTAAGGAAAACAAAGAAAAGGCAGAATTTTTGAAGAAATGATTTCTTAGACAGGTTTTTTAAAAAGATAAGCATAAACAAATAAAAGGAAGGGGGTCCTAGGTTTGTTAATAATATGAATCACATCAATGCAATACCCAGTAATAACTCCTCAAAGAGGGGCTACATGAGGTATTAGCGCACCGGTCATCATATCCATATTTACCCTTTCCCACCCTGTTAAGTTATTAAAGCGCGGAATGGTATCGTTACTTATCACATGTTCTTACCCGTCCCAGTCCTATTAGTCTCGGAGGCATTTGGGAATACTACTCCTAAAGAGGAGAGAGTTTTGGGCTTTTTAGAGTTCAAAAGGTAAAAGGCTAAGGCGACAAAAATAAACATATAAGGCAATTATGGGAAGCACAGAACAGTCAAAAGGCTCAAACAAACCTCCTCAAATTAGAGAAAAGGCATATAATTTAGCATGTCTTACATGTACTGATTAGGTCTAAATTAAACTTAAGCATTAAGGAGGCAGACAGGCTTATTACATGTTTCAAATGAGAAACCAGAATCAGACCTACCTGCTGGCTGGAATTAGTAGACTGATGTAACTGATTAATAACCTACAGGTTTGCCTAGATGAGGATTGCAGCTTGTTATCTAACATTGCGAGCGACATACTGATTTTGAATAAGAATTACTGATTTTAGACAAGACAGGAGCTCTGCAGACTCTAAATGAAATGATTAACAATTTAAGCTTGTAGACGAATCTAATTCAACGGGTTACTCTTAAGACATGATTTATAGGCGTTATTGAAAACAATTATCAGGATGCAAGTACCTATAGGCATGATCTAGGATGCAGCTTGCATTTTTTTTTTAAACCTATAAACGGTTTGCCTAATGACGTATGTATATGCAAAAATGTAGAAGACTTATAAACATGGTTTCTATACGGTGAAATGTAGAAACTTAAAGACATGATTTCTAATGTAGAAATGAAACAACTTATAGGTAGGATTTATACATGTAATGCATAACTTATAGGCAGGATTGCTACATGTAATTCATAACTTATAGGCAGGGTTGCTACATGCGATGCATAACTTATAGGCAGAATTTCTACATGTAATGTACAAGCGAAGGAGCAGGCTGTGATTGCAAAATTAAATACCTAAAGTAGGATGTCTACCCATATGCGTACATGAGTAACCCTCCCCTTTTCAATAGAACCCCCATAGTTATTACAAATTATTACAGACCTGAATGATTAAAGAAAAGTAAGATACATCAGAAAGCTAAACGGTCCCAGCCAAGGAGAGCCTGATTAAAGCTTCTGTATGGAGCATGAAGTAAACCAACTCCCAAGAGCCAAATTCCAAAGCCTTTCTCTTATTTGGTATGTGTCAGAGTTCCTAAGAATCTCAAACGGATTCCGGACAGTGTTTACACCCAAATATATTGCAGAATTGGATTATGGTGCAGTATGGAAGGGCCAGCCCTCAAACGTCAAAGTTCAGAGAAAACTCAAGGTCACAAGGCAAGGCTCATATGAGGAAGGCACAACTTAGGGGGGCTCGGAGTAAGTGCAAGTGCAGTAGAAGGGGAAATGGCAAGCTAGTGGTCATGCCTAGCAATTTGGGGTTCTGGCACACCCCTGACCAGCTTGTCAATTCAAATTAAGGAGTTAAGACCTGCTGAAGGTTAGGTTCAGACCTAGACAGCCATTTGAAGGCTGTCGGATTATAAACTTTAACTCAGCATACATAAGGGAGTGAGGATATGGGATTCATAACTGAAACAGAAGACAGCAGAAGAGTGCGCAAAGGGGCATGATCAGCAATGAAACATACTCACACACTCTTTACTTGGGGTCAAAATTTAGTTCATGGACAACAATTCATATTGACATGCCCTGAATCCCCATTTATAATCATATAGAGGGTAAGGGGGTAGGGATCAAGCATTTATAGGAAAGTAAAGCAAACAGTAGCATATGAACATGTCAAACTCTGCAAGTAACAGACATAGATATAAAAACTATAAGTAAACACATTGGGATGATGCTGGGAATTGAGTTAAGACATACCAGTTTCAGGGAAATAAATAAATGAAAGTAGGAGTCTTGTAAGCCAAATTTTCAAGCAAGCAATACAAAAGATCTCAGAAGAGAGTAGACAATTGAAAGAGTATTGTAATCGAGAGTGTGTGTAAGAGTATGCAATTCGAAGTGTGTCTTGTGAAAAAGGGTTGTGTATTTATAGTGTAAAAGTCGTGAGAAATAAGGTAAGAAAATAGTTGCAGTCTGATTTTTCAATCAATCATATAAGACTCCTTTTAATTAAGGGATTCAAATTCAAACGAGTAAAACAATTAAGGGAAGGGATTTTGAAATAATATTTTCCCAGCAGTATAATAAAGGGTAAGTGCATAGAAGTTGTTTAAGGAAGCAAACCAATCGTACATGGTTTGTAAAAAAATAAAAGGGAGTCAATCAGTAAAACCAAAATTACATGCTTACTCGAATGAATCAGGTCGAGAAAAAGGGTAAAGAAAGGTTCACTTAGGAAAAATCAGGAACAATCAAGTAAACACCATCAAAGGGATTCAGAATCAATTAGTAGTTGGCAAAACCTTTTGAAAGAAGAGTTATCATATATAAAGTACACAAACATGTGAATCGAGAAGAGACTGTCGAGTTATGTAAAAGAGAGAGGAGTTCAGAATCATAAAAACTCAAAATCATAAGCAAAGAGATGCAAGTCCAATTTGCAGACTCATGGTGAGTCTGAGAGTCAGAGGGTCCCAAAGCGGAGCCTTAAATCGAACACAAAGAATCAAAATCATCAAAGGAAACCCGAAATCCTTGGGTCTAAAAATTAAATCAGACATGGAAGTGAGAAAGCAAGCCATTTGCTTCAGAGTCTCAACAAAACAGATATGATAGCATGTTGAATGACAAAGGAAGAAGAATCATGAAGAACATATTTTGAGAAAACTCGGAACCTAAACAAGTTCAGAAGAAGGAGTGAACACAAGTAGATGAAGCATGTAAGAACATGAACAGAGTCCAGTAATCAAATAACTTAACGGGAAACACACATAGTAAAAGAGTAAAGAGAACATAGCAAAGATTAACAGGAGTAACATGCATAGTAAAAAAGAAAAGGTAGAAGACAGACAAAGAACCATAAGAACTTAGCAAGAAAATATAGTAGAAAACATAAGAATAGCCAGGAAAGGTATAGCAGGAAAGCATATAGGAAAACACAGTACGATAAACATATAAGAACATGATAAAATACAGTAGAAACATTTGCAAGACCATATTATAGAAAACACAACAAGGGAAGCATAAAAAAGATGATACGAGAACATAGCAGAGCACAACACAAAGAATAAAAAGTCATAAAAACTCCTAAACATTTTCCAGAAAACCCTAAATCAGCAAAGAAGGGTTTTGAGAGTAATTTCCAAAGGAAAATTTAGGGAAATCATTTGAAAACTCACGCATAGAATAGTTACACAACAGATCTAAAAAAGAATCGAAGAAAAACCTCGAATAGATAGGGTTTCAGAGGAACCCTAGAGTGAGAAAGGCTTTGGTAAAGGTCCGATCTAAGTCGAACAAGGTCGGAATCAAGCTCAGGAGACTAGGATATGCCGGAGCAAAGCCAGAGATGGCCGGAAACCTTGATTCGACGAAGGTCTGAGTGAAGTCTTTTGAAGTCTGGCCTCGAACCTTCGAGCATCAGCTATGTAGGAGAAGTAGGAGGTGAGAATAGGGTTTCCATGGCCTGAGAAGCCATGCATTCCAGCGAGTTTTGGGGTGATGATGACGAGAAGCTGCTAGGGTTAGTGGAAGGGTTGAGAGAGTATGAGAGATGAGAGGATCCAAAGGTGGCTACCAGAAGGAAATGGGGGGATTAGGGCTGGGTTAGGTAAATTAAAAAGGAAAGAGGAGATCGTGACCGTTGATCAGATTGATCAACGGTCTAGATTAAAAGAACCATGGGTCGGGTTAGATAAATGGGTTATTGGGTTGGGTTAGATGGGATTGGGTTGGCCCATGTTGCCCGTCGATCGGGCCTTGCTGTTACTTGTCACACCTCTTTTTTATACGGTGCTTACACCCCGGCGAAAGGGATATAAACACAAAAAGAGTTTTTCCAATTAAAGGACGATTGAGACGGGATTCTTTTTAAAAGATTCAGAGTCGCCACTTGGGAGATTTATGGTGTCCCAAGTCACCGGTTTGAATCCCGAATCAAGGAAAGGGTTTGACTCTGTATTACA